>OX101790.1:40838863-41131363 GCA_944452715.1 Ophion slaviceki
TCCCGAAGCCCGACCTTTTTTTGGCAAATTTCGGCCACGAAAAATACTCAAACGATATTGAGGATTCTCATCTTCGGATAAGATTCTTGAATTAAATATTAGAATAAGATTTAGGATGTCGAGGAGAATGAAGAAATAAAAAAGATTTTTCGTTGCATTCCAACGTTGCGATCTGCAACATCGTTTACGTATACATATATTCATGTGCATATATGATTATGTACATGCACACTCGTATACATATTTACTTTTTTATACGTGCATTTATACATACGCACGCACATACGTCCTCCACCATAAACAACTCGATCGTTTTGTTGTAAAGTTATAATTAGCCATCGTCATGCCCAGTGTACAAAGTGGTGCGTTCGCATCGTCGGAACTCTCTCTCTCGGAAGCCCAGCGCATCCAATACACCACGTATCAAATGAACCGTGCGCCGGTTCGCGTCTTGATACGTGCATACGGAGAGGGAAAAGTGCAACGATGCTTCGTATCTCCTTTTAGTGCAGCGAGCTCGAAACTTCCTCTATCAAAAGTTATCCTCTTTTTTTCCCTTTGCTCTCTTGCGTCTTTGGTTTTTTTTTCTTCTCGTTTTGGAAATGCAGCACCGTATCGAATTTCATGAACGTCGATGGGACTCGAAATATGTGTGTTGAAGTTTGCACCGTTGGAATGCAATGAAAATTCTTCTATTAGCACTTTCTTATTTCCATTATTATACCAAATAGTTTTTTAAAATTTAGATTGTATATTTCCAAAAAAGAAAAAATCTCGACAATCTTTCAGTGATTTTTGTAGCTAACGGGCGTCTATTAGACTAAAGCCCCAGCTTGTTCATGTCATAAATATGGATATTCGATGAAAATGGTGCAAGCTGGAGAAAAAATTTCTTTTAGGTAAAAAAAACCCCGAACATATTCGAGAAAAGTTTTCAACATATCAATAGTCCTCTACGTACTTCGAAGTAAAATGTTATCAGCTACAAAAAGAAATCGAGCCAATCGATGAAGCATCAACGATGTTGCCGGCCACAATTAGACCAACATGGCTCGCTTTATCCAGCCCCAGCATCGCCATTTACCTACGAAAGCTTTAGAAAAAAAAATTGTAAAGTCACTCGAAGGTATGTAGAATAAAGGCCACTAAACAAAACTTTCATTCTATCATTTGGATATTGATAAAAAATTGTCGCAATCCACTTTTTTTCGAAATGTAAATGAGTTCACCCCCTTGAATCTGAAAAAATAAATGAATTTGAAAAAAATTCTTAACATTCCGACGATATGAAGTTGAAATTTGCATCGTTGGAATAACACGAAAATTCTTTGTCATTTCTTCATTTCATTATTGTCCAAACTCATATTACGCACCTTCAGGTTGTAAATCACTGAACAAGAATCCTAAAAAATGTTTACGTGATTTTCGTAGCTCGAATCTGCCAAAGGAAATTTGAAGAAAAAAATAATAATTTTCGTTGCATTCCAACGATGCAAACTTCAGTTTCACAAATACCTTCAAGATCGTATCGTCAATCAATCGTGGCAGAGATTGTTTTTTGATCTTTTGGGCTTTTCGATTCTTGCTAAATGAACTTCCTCCCCCGAGGTCAACGCTCGTCAATTTTTCGTAATTTCACCGACGTCAAAACGAAACGCGCGTGTGTGAGCGACGCCCGGCGTCGTCGTTCGCGAATCCGTGGTGACGTGACTCGAGTCCCCTCGACATGAGGACTTTTTATCACGCTCTTAAGGGGTTACCCCCACTTGCGATTTTGAAAAAATCGATTTTTTTATTGCATTTTTTTGAAGTATAAGTATCCGGGCCCATTCTTCTGTATGGGCCCGGAATAGATGACTCTATGTAAGTTTACAAAAAAAAATATTTTCTTCGTGTAAACTGAAATTGAAACTTTAAACGCGGTTTTTCTCAAAATGGCATTTCTGAAGTCGGTGACCAAGATTACTCGAACACTAATGAACCGATCTTCTTGAAATTTTGCAGGTTTATTTAATACATAAAAATGTAGTCTTTAATCGTTCGATTTTTTTTTTCGAAAAAAATGGCCGTTTTATAGCCAAAAAACGGCCGTTTTTTTTTCGTTAAAATCGAACCGTTAACTTTGACTGTCCGCCATTTTGTGAAAAATGAATATTTTTTAAAATCCTTCGATTAAAGACTAGTTTATACTTATATTTGACTAAATCCATCCGCATTTTTTTTTCAGATGATCCACTTCGCCGCAATGTTGGCCATCGCAAACCGTGTATATAAAAACATTATTTCATTGACGGCCATTTGCCACTAAACAATGTAATATTTTTCAATAAAAAAATTACTGAAAGTTCTTCAAGATGTGTTCTTTAAGATGGTATATTGACCGATTAAAAAAGTTTTGTAGTTTTCTTTAAAAAAATTGATGAAAAAGGCCTTTTTTGCGCTACCAGTGGGGGTAACGCCTTAATCATTGTGCGAGCCACGAGGCCTCATTGATAATCCGCGAGAACAGAGGCCCGTATCGTAGTACACGAGAGCCTGTTTCTCTAATTAATCCTCACGGACGTGATCGCCGACGAGAATAAGCCGAGAGATGGAGACGAGGGAGAAAGGGTACTAGTGAGAGAGATTTATCCGGAGCATAAGATTGGTGCGTGGGAGCTTGTTTGATCGTCGTGCGGGCCGAGACGAGAACGAAGATGATTTTAGCACGCGCCTTGTCATCCCCCCCTTTTTCTCTCTCTCTTTCTCGCTCACTTGCTAAATTATTCTTGCCGTTGGCTTTCGACAATGCTGCCTCGAGCCACGTGCTGCGCACTCAGAGACCCATGTTGTTCCCGCAGTCTTTTTCTTCTACGAGATTGACACGCTCTTTTTCCTCGCCAATGCTTTTTATTGTCATTCTATGGGCACTCGATTCCACCAACAGTGGCATGATTCGCACGTACGTGCTGGCGCGACACTCAAAGAAAAATAATAGAACCTATCGTTGTATAGATATGTATCGCGTGTTCGCGTTTCTTTTGATTCGTCACGATGATTCTCCGTTGACGGATTTATTTTTTTCAATTTCCAATGGGTAACGCGAGTGACATTGATCTCTGCACGGAGAAAAATACGGCCTCGAATTCTAACACTGGTTGCCAGAATTCTAATATTCAGTGCTAGAAAAGTATAGCAGTTTACTGCCAGTTCGGAATTCTAAGACTTGTTACAGAAGTGTAAAAATGATTCTCACACCGTATAGTGAAAATGTGCATATTACATTTGAAACTAATCTCGCACAGGCGCGAGTTATATTTTCATATGGATTTTACTATACGTATAGCATGAATCTTCGTGTATGTATAGATTGCACTATACGCATAGCATAAATCTTCGGCGTATAGCGAAAAATATTACGAAGTTATTAGTAAAATGTGACTCTTTATGTCGTACTTTTTGTAGAATACTGGAAACCAATTGTTCCAATCACGTGGGCAAAATATTTTTTGAATACTACAAATAATCACAATATGCCGAGTAAAATGTATCATTTGTATCAGTTTACGTGCCGCATCGTAGGTTAAAATATAAATTTCTTCATTATTACTATACCATAATTGCAATTTTTATCTTCCATTCAATACTTTTTGATATTTAATGACTTTTTTTTAGAAGCATAGTATTAATTCCAAACCTCGAGGCCCCTGTTTTCTCCGTGTGTGAGACTCGAACGAAATGTGACATGTAGGTGAACGAATTTATGGACGGATGATCATCCCGAAATGATCCCATTGCGGGACGATGAATTTTGTAAAGAAAAATATTCAATTTTTTAATTTCTAAGCTGCGATCGACTTCTGATCTGATCGATATAATATAATTCCCTATGGATCACACTGAATTTTCAGTTTTGAGGAATTTATCATGTGGGCATATGGTCGAAAATGTAATAAGGGGTCGGTTGGGGGTCGGACATGGGGGCCGGGTTGAAATTCCGAACTTTAAATGCGCCGACGGTTCAAAATTTTTTAATTTTAATGTTCCGAAATGACAAGGTTCCTCAAGATCATGCCAGCGAAGGTCTACACTGCTGACTGTAAATTATGCAGAACGTATAACATTGTCTAGACTCATTTCAAAATTGACGTAAAATCACTTCCTAATATAAAAAATTTCGAAATAATTCGTCGATTCATTTCATGATTTTGAAACTTTGAAAACTGTGTGTGTAGGGCAAGTTTTTCGTTCTCTTCCTTTGTGCACCGACGGGACTCAGTCGGATATCGGGTTGCATGACTCTTGTGTGGGTCGTAAACGCCAAAACTGTTTTTTTTTTCAGAGCTAAGGGGTAAGACTGAAGTCCAAGGGTCCTAGGCGAGGTGCCTAGAAATGGACTACGAAGTGGCATTCTGTCTTCAGACCTCGAAGTGAACAGTCGCGATTACAAAACTTTCTATGTTTGTTGAATCTATCAATTGACTAATGTATCGTAGAATTCTGACCATCCAGGAGAATCGTACCAATCAAAACTGTTGTAAAATCCTAAGATTCTATGATTTCCAAGTTTCCATCGTTAGAACGCAACAAAAGTTCAGTATTCCAAACCTTTTTTTAGCAAATTTGGGTGACAGTGATCACTCAATCACTTTTTAGAATCCTCAGCAGACATCTACAGTCCAAATTTGCAGTATAAGATTTTGGATGGTGAAGAAATCGAAGCAATAAAGTAATAAAATGTTTTCTTTGCACTTTCGTTATTGATGACACCCGATGTCAAAAATAAAAATTCAATAGGTATGTTTTTGTAGTTATTGAAGTCCTAGAAACCTTCAAACGCATTTACAACCGCCATATTTAATTTACCGCGGTCCTCTAGTTTCTCGGCTGTTTTTTACGGCTTTTTCAATAATTTTTTACGGGCAAAGCATCGAAATAATCAATCTCATTGTTTTTGCAAAATCTTTATTAACATTTCAATAAGCTTTACAAATTTTTTGAAGTCAAAATATATAATAGAATAAAAGTTATAGTGGCCGACAGGAAGACATCAAGTAAAAGAGGTGCTTGACGGTGACCAAGATTGCGGCTGTTCTGCTTATCTGAAATAAAAAAACCAAACGGCATTTTAATCTTCATATTTAAGACTAGCGATTGAACTAGAGTGAATTCTAAATTGCAAAAATTGACTTTTTTATACACTTTTGAAAATTACATTCTATTTTTTACTCATTTTTTCTTAAGTTTTTCGCTCGTACAAAAAAAACTATCGAAGCAATCATGATAATCCTAGTTCAATCGCTGGCTTATAACATATTAAAGATGCTGTATAAATTTGAACAAGATCGGTGCAGTAGTTTCTGAAATATCGTGGTCACCGTTTCGAAAAATGGTGTTTCGAGAAAAACGCGTTTGAAAGTATACCTGCTCCGCTCCAGGGCCGTAACTTGTGAATCACTTCGAATATCGAAAAATCCTTTGGCACACATTTTCTACACATGTTGTAGATGTGATTTATGAGAAAAAAAAATCGATTTTTTCGACCCGAGAAACTAGAGGATCGCCTTAAAAAACACTTTTGAATCGTCAAAATGTTAATTGAATTAGGTGTAACATCAGTGTTACACTATGCCGCAAAGGGTTAAGGCGTTAGGCTACTGTGACGACCCCCGAAAATCAGGATTATAAAAAAAATCAATTTTGAAGGAATAAGCGACACGATTGAAAAATCGCTTGGACATTTATTTGTACGTGCATTAACAAAGTTGTGTACCAAATTTCATTTTAAAAATATTAACAATTATAGAAGTGTTAAACAATCTCGCGAAGGACCTTTGAACATGAGCCTCAGGTGTACTTGATTTAGGCCACTGGGGTGATCTAAAACAAAAAAGTTTTTTTTTTCATTAAGAGGCGATATTGGCTAAGTTGATTGAGCTTTTTGGTTATCGTGTTTCTATAATAAACAAAAAAGTTTGATTTTTTTCTCTCGATGTTTCGAGGAAATTGTTGTTAGTAACTAATGAAAAAACATTAAGAAGAAAAACGTGGGTCAAGACTAAACTACTATTACCCTGAATATGTGTACCAAATTTTAAGTCATTCAATTCAGTAGATGACACCAGTTCAGACACCTTCGATTTCAATTTTAGTTGCCTCAAGCGACGAACGAGTGTTTGTCATTTTCACAATAACCTAACCCCTTAACGTTAACTTTTGTTTTAATAAGTCCCAAGTATCGAACAATTTTGTCAAAAGGGTTAAAAATGAATTTTAAATTGCGTGATTCGAGGGTCATGATAATCCGGGTTTCAAAGGAACCACAATCATTCTGAAAATAACAACAATATTGTTACATACAAAAAATATGATCGGATTTTGAAAATTAATTTGCTTTTTTTGCGTCGCGTCGATTTGAACTTCAAAAGACAGCCGATAATAGTGCCTGCAACTTGCCTCCTCCCGTTGGAAAGAGCTTTCCTCGTTATTGGACCAACGCAATGGAGATGAGATATCTCGCTCGATATGACTGAAATGGAAAAAAGCTACGATCGCTGCTACTATTGTTATTATTTTACTACCATAAAATATTTAGCTACTATGATTGTTATTATTTTGCCGTCTATGTGCGGTAGCTAGAACGAAAGTGGAGTCTCCGAGTCCCTCTCGTTTCGTTCATCCCGTATAGACGAGTTTTTCGTCCGCGCCCTCTGTTGGTCGGGACGGCCGTTGAACCGGAGAGCCCATTAGCACGAGCTCTTCTACTCGTAGGTCGTCGTCGTCGTTCTTCAACTTCATGTTCTTCTTCGTTTGCTGCGTGGTCTTCCTTTTCATTAGCAAGAGCACGAGCTTACACCATCCAAGTGTTTTCTCATCCTTGTCCAAGTTTTATTTAGCCCAGCATATCGATTTTTCAAATATAAACCTGTGCCGCACCAAGAGTGTTGGCCTGATCGATTTGTGCCTGGAAAATTCGTAATCAGCGGATGATTTTGCATATACAAGGTTGTCGAGAACGCGATTGGATCCCTAGATTCGAACTGGTTGAAATCGATAGGACGCAAGGCCTGAAAATGGATCATTTTTTATTTCTAGCTAAAATGAATCGAGCAGGCTCTTATTCGATGTAAAATCCGTTGGTAGCCACGAATTTTGAATTACCATATTCGGGGTGGGGATCGGAAATTCCAACGATCAATATTCCGAAGGACCGAAATTTCGAATTCAGTAATGAAGAATGTTCCAATATAGATATATCAATCTTATGATAGTCTGCAAAATAGTTAATCGAAATTACGAATACAAAAATCTCGAAGTTGATTTATTGCGAAAACAAATATCAGATTTAACAAAATAATGAGAGATATAACATCGATTCGCCTGTATACATACACCAAACCATTCGAGACGTCAAATCGTCGAATGGTTGATATTACGACAGTTTACAATTTCGAATTCATTAAAGCGAAGGACCAAAAAGTCGATCAGTCAAAATAGCGATGGGCCAAAATGGCGAACGGTCCGGATAGCGAAAACTTGGGATCGAGCAATACTACTTACGCTTCAGAATGAAGATGGCAGATGGCGTTAGTGGTCAGTTGGGTCAGGCGGCCATGTCATGTTCGCCATTTTGGTATTCGCCATTTCGAACCGTCGATTATTTGCGTTTCTAAGATCTACACGTTCGAAGTTTGTAGCCTCGATATACAGGGTGTCACAAAAGTAACGGGACGGCTGAATATTTCCGCAGGTAAGACAATTTCCCAAAATGTTACGGTCGTTCTTGAAGTAACTTTTCCCAAGGAATTCAATGGTGATCTTCATTTTGACCTTGGTGATGTCCTTCAAGTTTATTTCAAGGTCAGCTTTTGTTTTTTAAATGGGAACCCTATTTGTGACATCGGCAATCGATAGAGCGGGAAATTTTACGTACAGATATGTACAGAACTCATCGGTCCCCTTTGAACTTGGAGGTCACTGCAGGATTAATTAAACTTAAACACAGTATGGATACCTCGGACAAAAATAGAAGCTTCTTAAATTCTATCGTTGAGACCAAAGTTATCAATTTTAACAAGGCGCGTCTAGTGGTGACCTCGATCGTGAGCTTGACCATGACCTTCAAGGTGATTTCAAGGTCAACTTTTTTTGTAATAAAAACTCCCTTTTTGACATCCGCAATCGATAGAACGAGAAATTCGACGTACAGATATGTACTCAAGTCATCGGTCGAATTTGACCTTGAAGGTCACTGATTATTATATACTCAATTTGTTCTATTTCGGAGATATGAATGTTGCAGATTGTTCGAATCTGTATTTGTATGACTTGAACTGCAGACTATCTGAATATATGTTATCGAATAAATGAGCTCTCGAATAAATAATCCTTTGGTGTAATAGTTATTCGATTTCGTTATCGGCCAAAGAATAAAATTTCGAATAATTTAACCTTCGTCATTTTGAGAGTTCATAATTCTGTCGTTTCGAAATCTTCGTCGTTCTATATTTGGTCATTCGACATTTTGACCCCCGTCCCCATTTTCCATGGGGTTGAAGTTTGCATCGTTGGAATGCAACGATTTTTTTTCTTCAATTCCTCATTTCCGTTAATATCCAAAATAATATTCTGCAAATTTGTTGTAGATCGCTAAATAAGACCCCTCAAAAAAGTTTGCGTGATTTTCGTAGCTCAAATCTGCCCAGGGAAGTTTTAGGAATTGAAAGAAAGAAAACTTCAATACCATCATTTTCGTCCCGGCCCTACCTAGCCCTGGAGACGGATTTCTTTTTATATAAGCATGTCCCAGATCAAGAGTTTTGGCCCGATTGAATTCTTATTGGAAAATTCGCAATTAGCAGATGATTTTGCATCGGCATGGTTGTCGGGAACTCGATTGGACCGCTAGATTCTAATTGCTCGTAATCGATAGGACACAAGACCTGAAAATGGGTCATTTGTTTATTTCTCCCTAAAATGGACTAGGCAGGCTCTTATTGGATGTAAAATTGTTTGGTAGTCACGATTTTTCACGTCCCATTCTCGCCCAGGCCTTGAGCCCAGGAGGTGGATCTTTTTTATATAAACGTGTCCCAGATCAAGAGTTTTAGTCCGATCGAGTCGTACGTGGAAAATTCATAATCAGCGGATGATTTTGCATTGACAAGGGTGTTGGCAACTCGATTGGACGACTAGATTAAAATTTCTCTGAATGACGCGGAAGTGAATATTCTTTAATCGCTCAGTTTTTTTCTGACTCACTTAGGCTACGAATATCACGTACAAGTTTATACACATCCTTATTAGAGATTTAACACTCACATCTGCAGACAATACAAGGTTTTGGATGATACCAAAGATAAAGAAATGACACAAAAAAAAACGCGTTCGTTATTTAACGACAAAAAATCAAATAACGGTTAGTTAATATAAATGGAATGTTTCTGTCAGTGCACTTAAAGGAATGATTCGTTTTATCAGACTAGGACAAAGAAACGAGTCTTTTGTCGTTTAATCCTCGTTTCTCGGAGTGCACAATCGAACGGACTCACGTGCAGGCACATTCGAGCTAGACTCTGCAACTCGAGTCGCGAGTTGCCTTTGATTGTCTCTTAATGCATTGGCGGCAGTTCGCATCTTGCACCTGCTGCATTGGACTTGCGACCGCAGACCGGGGTGGTCGTTGCTGCTGCAGCCGCATAAACATGGCGCGAGTCTCCGTCTGCACACGAAAGATCAAAGCTACTTTTTGTGCCCTCGACCGCGAAAGCCTGTTTCTCCATTGCGACTGCATCGAATACTCTCATGATGTTCTTCGAGTGCAGTCTACGATGGACTGACGAAGTGCATCGTTTCGGATCATTTTATCGTTCACACGTTCTCCATTTGGTACATCGATGAAACTCTCGGTCATATGCAAACTGCACATTTTTATCCGTGGCCTGTCGCCCTGAGTCAAAGATGCTGTACCACGTGGCATATGAGTGCCATAGAGAGCTGAAATCTTCGGACAGAGATTTCTCCGAGACGATTTATATTCAGGGTGAACGAGAGTCGTCACACTCAGAAAAAAGATTTATTATGTTCTAATAAATTAGCACATCAGAACATAATTTATTAGAAATTAATAAATGTTTACTCGTATGGAGACAGTTTTTATGCTATAGTAACTACAGCATTTATTCGGCGTCACTAAATATGATTTTTTACGTGCCGATTTTTCGCATCAATTAACAGCCATATTTAAAATAGAACATTTCTCAATTTAAAGTTCCAGTAAAATTTGCGGAGATATTTGCGAGTGTCCAAAAATTAAGGGGAAACCCAATCACGAGGTAGTCAAAAAACTGGAACAATGGTTGGAAAAAAGCAGGGGCATAGAAATAGACTGTCAAATGGAGGCGCAACTGCAAAAGCAACCGGCAAAACAACTGTGTGTCCACATTAGGCAATTCGAGAAACTAGAATATTAAGATAGACGTAAGAGAATAAGAAAATCAATGTCAATAATGGGAAACCCGATGTGAACATGTCGGTAAAGGTGAAGGGAAGAGCACTAATGTAAACACCCTTAAAAAGGAATACAAGGACTAAATACTACTACTACTAGTTCTGCATAGTTCTACTAGTTCTACTACTAGTTCTACTGGTTCAAATTATATACTATGTATCAGGTTAATAAAAAAGTTTTGTCGCAATAATTTCAATATAATTTATTGATTTATTTATCTTATACAAAACATTTCTAATCAACAATATATTCGCCATCGGTTTCTATGACACTCGACCATCTAGTTGGCAACTCATTTATTCCCTTTGCCCACAACTGCGGCGGCTGGAACTCAAAGAAATTTGAAATATCCCTTCTGAGATCGTCGACGTTTTCGAAAGTTTTGTTTCTCAAATATGCCTTCAAATGTCTGAACAAATGGTAGTCAGATGGCGCGATGTCGGGAGAGTATGGTGGATGAGGAACGGTATTCCAGTGAAGCTCAGTGATTGCTTTGTGGGTTTCCTTTGCGACATGGGGTCTCGCGTTGTCGTGGAGAAGGTGCACAGTCGCGCGTCTTGGCCGTTTTTTTCTTATAGCTTTTGCCAATTTCTGGAGATTTTCGATGTATCGTGTAGATGAGATCGTCTTACCTACAGGGAGAAAATTGTGAAACAGCATTCCCTTTGCGTCCCAGAAACAGCACAACAAAACCTTTTGTGAGTGACGATCAGATTTCGGTTGGTGTGGCGGTTTTTCTTCGATAGGAAGCCAGTAGGCTAAACGCGTTCTGTTATCATACAAGACCCAGCTTTCATCTCCCGTCACAAGATCTTCTAAAAACTCCTTGCGATGGTGGCGAAGCAGGAGAGACTGGCAGATGGTCACGCGACAGTTCTTATTGTCGTCGGTGAGACGGTGTGGTATCCATTGAGCGAGAACCTTCCTGTATCCCAAGTTGTGTAAGTGATTGACTATTGACGGTTGGGTGCAGCCAAGTTCTCTTGCTAGCTCGTGCGTACTTGCTTCCGGTTTTTCTTTGATGCAGCGGAGTAATGCTTCATCATCGATGGTCGACGGTCGTCCGGAACGTTCCTTATCTTCAAGGCTTGTGTCTCCAGATTTAAAACGATTAAACCAACGCTGGACTGTTCGATGAGAAACTACGTTCTCGCTGAATGCATCCTGTATATTTTTAGCAGTTGTGCTTGCGTTCGTGCCGCGCCGCCACTCGTAAAAAATGATCGCTCGAAGTTGCTCCTGCGAGATCGAAGCCATTTCTGTCCACTAGAACGCGCGCTCGCCCTTTTATACCCTGTCACGCGGAAGAATAGAAAACATTCTAGAATATTCTCGACATAGCTCGATGTCATATTGCGTCAATACGTAAAAAGACATTTTAAAAATTTTTGCGACAAAACTTTTTTATCAACCTGATATATAATTTGTAAGAACAAATGTAAACGAGAAGAAAGTGTGAGGAGGCTTATATATAAACACCCTCAAAGGCTATACCTCGGAAATAAAGACTACTACTGGTTGCAGGGAAAATTTCAATTTCAACACAACTCAACATTTAAGAAATATTTAAAATTTCAGTAATGTATAAAGCATTAGTAAAATTCGAATTAAATTTGAAGTTTCTATTAGATATGAAGCTACGTTTTTTGAGTAAAATGACATTTTCTAGTAAAAACATAACTTCAATTGAAATTAAATAAAAATTAAACTCAAAGTATATCAAAATATTATTAAAAATAAATATAAAATAAATTAAATTCGAATTAAATTGAAACTAAAGTGAAAATTGAATTAAATTCAAATGTAAAATTTTCATTAAACTTCAAGTAGTAGTAGTTCCTTTATTTTCATGTATGCCCTCGCGGGCTTCTTACATTTCCTCCTTTCTTTTCTTCATAGCAGTTTTCTTTACTCCTACGCTTTAACGCATAGCGTTAATTATAAATCATCCTTTTGCCGCTTGTCCAGCCACACTTACGTACTGAATCTTCCTTTTTGCTTACTTGTCTATTTAGTTATATACATTAAACTTCAAATTTTTATCAAAAGAGCATTCGTAATTTTATTGTCCACACACTGAGAAAAAAGAATCGTTGAATGTGCAAAATGCATTTCGTTTCCTCGAAATTTTGTTGTTTTGACAGTTGCTCAGACATGCTGAATAAGCTACAGTTCACACCACTATAATATTTTACCACCAACTATACTGTTTTGTTATGCCAATCAAAAATCAAGTTGAACGTATTTAAAGATTCACTTCGTTAAACCAACTGAATTTTGGATGAACGATTTTTTTTTTCAGTGTACGTTTTTATTTGGTACATCGATAAAACTCTCGATCATATGCAAATCGAAAAAGGTTATCCGTTGCCTTTTGTCTAGAAGCGAAGTAAAAGTTCTCCCACGTGGTATATGAGTGCTATAGAGACAGCTGAATTTTTCGGACAGATATTTCTCCGAGTCGACTAATATTTAGGGTGAACGACAGTCGTCAAGCTCTGCGTCTGTGAATTCTACAAAACCCAAGACTTTCGCTTTTCCCAAACAACTCACCCATCTATAAGAACACTCTATTGGGAAATTTGTGAGGTTATGTTGACCTGGTACATACTCTTAGCTGTTGAGTGTACACTGCTGAACAGTGCTATTCTATTTCTGATGTGCTGTATTTTTATAAAAACTTATCATTTCCCCTTTAATGAAAAAAAAAAGACGTAACAATTAGTCACGACGTTGAAGTGTAATAACAGCTTGGTTTTCCATATACCCCACCTCTCGTCCCTCGCCACCGCCCCTCGTCGTCGTACGGAAAAGAACTAGGCCGAACGACAACGGAGCGCGAATCGACAGTTCACTCGGGATGATAATTAGTAGGTCGCTATGTTGTTAAGTCCAACGAAACGGCCTCCTCCCGCGAACGAACAGCGCGTATATTCGACACACACACACACACACAGCCGATTAATTAGCGAGTAATCTCTTCCGTTGGCTCTTCTCCACCCCGTTCGCCACGATATCGTGCTGTAACGCGAATCTACAGAACTATCATGTCATTCCAATTTAACGATATCTTGACTTCCGCCGGACGATCGAGCCTTTGATCTTGATCGCTCAATTTCTTTGATCCGATTTATTCACTCGGCCGAAAGGGGGCGAGGGAGGTTTGTTGTCCGCTTTCATACACGATGGATTTTTATTTCGTGTTTAAGGGGTTACACCTACCTTTTTTTTATGGGAAACTGTTGGTCGAAAAGAAACGCATTTTTTTCTAACATAAAGGTACATATATTGACAGGCTTAAGAAAAATTATCGAAAAATACAGAAAAACATGGCGCCGGCAGATGATGAATTTTCGCCGTTTGGCGGTGGACATTTTCCAGCTTAAACGGTCCATCTGAAATATAAAAACCAAACGAGTTATTCAAGTTAACAATAAATACGAGTCGTTGACGATCGTCGATCTTTAAGATACTTTTTTTTAACAACGTGGCGACGAATTGAAACTCCAGCATACAAAATCTATGCAACAAGTCGTCGTTTTTACGTAACCATTAAAAAATGAAGATCGATTTGAAAAAAGTGAGATCGTCAAAGACCTTTCAATGTTTCTCAGCGTGTCTTCTGTGAACTTGGAAAGAATCCATCAAGCGGTTCTCGAGATATCGTGTCCACCGACTTTTAAAGTATTTCAAGCCGTGAGTTTAAAGTATGGTGCTGCTACCGCTCGCCCGGCCAACTTGCAGTAGCTCTTGCAATTTTAGGAATATTTCAATAACATTTTCAGGGAATATAGCGAAAAGGTGATGCTGTAAAATAAAAATATTTTTGGAAAATGCCATTTTTTGCCCCACCCAGGTACATGTAGCCCATTAAAAATTCCTTTTTCATTGTTTATATATTGGTTTATTTGTTTTTATTATGTTAACCAATAAATTTTCGGTCTTTTATCCCTGTCTCTCCTTCTCTCTCTCTTTTTCTCTGTCTCTCACCACCTTCGTAAATACACCCAATTAATATAGAACCGGTCCATCAGGTTTCCCGGGCAACTTTCGCAATTCGTATCCGGGTCAAGGATTTTTGCAATACCCGTTTCCGGCCCGAATCCCTGCGCATATTACGCGCAGAACGGTGAAAAGCTCTCAGAAATTTCGTTCTCCTCCAGCGCGATGTTTTTTGCGGCTTGAAGAGCGGTCGCTTTCAATGGCTGCGAGTCTGGTAATCCCTTCCCTACTTCCTCTTTCCTTCCTTATTTTGCGTTACAGTTCGGCTCAAACGGGGCCGTCCATATAATACGTCATCAATTTTTGCTCATTTTTACCCCCCCCCCCCCCCCCGAAATCATCTTATCCTTCCTATCGTCATAATCCAATTTTCGTTACCGTCATCCAACGACCAGACACCCCCCCCCCCTATTTCAAAATGACGTAATTTACGGACGGTCCCAAAGTTTCGCACTTGCCGATTTTTTGGAAGTGGCTTATGAGATTCTTGAGCAGTATATAAAATCTAAGACAATTTTATATGTCCATTTTCGTACAATATTTGTATAGAATTTGTTTTATATAATTTTTATAAAAACATCATAAAAAAAATTTCACTTGGGTTTGCCACTTCGCCAACGCATGGGTGGACGACGGCCAGAATGTTTCCGCGTCGCGAAGAAAAATTCTGCATTCGGAAAGGAAAATACTCATCGCTCTTGAAATCTAGATATACAGCAACGGCCTGAGCGAGCGAGAGCGAGAGAGAGAGCGAGAGAGAGAGAGAGAGAGAGAGAGAGAGAGAGAGAGAGAACGATGTTGAAGTTTGCATCTTTGGAATGCAACGAAAATAAAACAAAAACATTTATTTTCTCTTTTTTTTCATTATCTAAAATCTTATCCAGAAAATTTGGACTTCGGATATTTTTTTTTACGATGTTGAAGTTTGCACCGTTTTTGTCTACAGTGACTTAAATAAGTAATTTTTTTTTGGTTAATGTATTTCGAAACTGTATTTATTAAGTGTAACAACTTTTATATCAATATCTATGATATAAACCTATCAAAAAAATTCATGAAAATAACCTTTTTTAGCGTATAAAGTGAGAAGACCCCTTAAAATATTAAACATAATTATCACAAAAAAGAATTAATAAAGAAAGAGACAGAACGTTTTGCAATATCAACGACGATGGGTAGATATGTGTGTACATATGTATAATGAAGTATTTGAAAACATGTTTGTGGGTGCGTACATAGCAAGCAAATAGCTAGCAAGTTTCTCGACGCATTGGCTCGTACGCGTCTCATCCTGAGTTGCAAAACGTCGTGTGTCTCTTTGTCCCGTGACGAACCCGGCAAAAGGTACGTCAGTGGTGAACGCACACACCGTATGCGCGCATTCGCACCTCGGTGTGTCTCAGATCTATGGATTTTCCTCCTGCTATGTACATACGTGCACGTAGAAGAGTTTTTTGCACCGTGAGGGTTTTTGCGTGCAAAAGGATACGCACGCTAGAGGCGACGGTTGAAAAGAGACAAAACGGTTGAAAGAGAGGGAGAGAGAGGGGGGGGGGAGAAAGAAAGTGGGAAATTTGCCTAAAAAATCGTCCGACAATTGTTAATAATAAATGAACTATGCAGCATTAAAAATTTCCTACGTACTTCCATACACAATGTATTTTTCAAGATATATTCAACATTTCAAGCGAATCGGTTGAAAATTGTCTGAGTTACGTTTCCGGCCAACTAAAAAAATGCCGTTTTGAGATAATCGCTGCACAGCCGCCATTTTGAAATTAATTGCTTCAAAACAGTTATTGTATACAGTCACTGATATGTATGATAAACACCCTTTTTTGTAATCTCGATTTATTTTACAGTTTTTCTGAGAAAAAAATCCCCAAAAAGCCTATTTTTTTCGGCCTTAAAGTAGAAGCGTTCGGTGCGCGCGCTCCAGTGCGTCTGCGCGCTAAGCGTCCTCGGCAGCTTTTGGGAACAGCTGTTTTGAATTTATACCTAAGTATACACATATGCACGTATACTTCTATACGCTTACTCTACAGTAGTAGTCTCTCCTTTTACCATGTGAGTAAAAGGACGCCCTACCGGTTAGTATTGTATAGTATAGTTTAGTAAACTTTGAACGCGTTTTTCTCGAAACAACTTTTTTCACCTGGCGTTGGTGATTTTTCCCGAATTATGACGAAAAAAACGTGTTCTACGAACACTTTTGCAAAAGGCGACGCCATTTTGTTATTTTGCTAAATAACACAATAATCCTAGTTCGGGCGATAGCGACACTCAATACAGATTAAGGATCTTTTTGACTTTTTTTGTTTCCGATTACCTGGAGAGCGCAAATCATCAACGCCAGCAACATTATTTTTTCACGCCTTTACACAATTATAAATTGTTGACTAAATATACAATTATATGCAACAAAAAGAAGTGTTTTCTATTCTGTAAGAGTGTATCTTTAAGCGAAAAAATAGTTTGTACCGATACATGCAACAGTATTCGAAAAAAAAAGTTTATCAAAAATGGCTTACTTTTTAAGCCGCCACTGTAGAGTAGTCCCGCGTTTTTCTCGAAACACTGTTTTCAAAGTCGGTGGACATGATATCTCGAGAACCACTCGATGGATTGTTTCCAAAATTACCGGAGATACGATGAGAAACATTTGAAGGTCGTTGACGATCTCACTTTTCCAAAATCAATCTTCATTTTTCAATAGTTACGTAAAAACGGCGACTTTTTCATAGATTTTGTATGTTCGAGTTCCAATTCGTCGCCACGTCGTCAAAAAAAAATTATTTTAATAATTGACGATCGTCAACAACTCGTATTTATTGTTAACTTGAATAACCCGTTTGGTTTTTAGATTTTGAATACACCGTTTGAGCTAGAGGGTGTCCACCGCCAAACGTCGCGAAAAAAATGTCGTCATCTGCCGGCGGCCATGTTTATGGTCTTCATGTGTTCGTTGGTGATTTTTTTTAAAGGTTTTTAATATATGTACCTTTGTGTTGAAAAAATGCGTTTCTTGTTCATCAACCGTTTTCCAGAACAAAATATCGAAATTCGGCCATTTTTTTCGGGCCTCTAGGTAGATGTAGGCCCTTCAATTACACATAAAAAATGTATGCACACACACACGCATATATATATTAGGGTGATTCGTTTCAGGGTGACTTTTTTTTGACCCATCGTGCCCGAAAACCTTTAGTTTGTACCCAAAAACGAAGTTTCGTGAAAGGGGGGTGTTGTCAAAAAATATTTCGAGGTCGCGAATCAAAATTGAAGGTTTCCCATTTGATTAACATTGAAAAAAATGTTTTTCTCATTATTAGTGCTACCATTCCGCGAATTTTGATATCGCGATATTTTCCAAGTGGGTTCTCATAGGAAATATGATACTTTACAATAAAGTTCATTGAGCCATGTCCGTAAATTCAACCGTTTCAGCGGTATCATTATTTCAAGTGAATATTGTATGAAAATATCTATTCAAACGGCTGTAACGCCTAAGCTATTAGATATATCGAAAAAAATTCAAATGAGAACTATGTAGAGAAAGTAATTTGCTACAAAAAAGTCTTATAAGCCGAGCCCGTAAATTCAACTCTTTCTCAGCTATAGGTGGATGAAGTAAAAAAAATAGATTTGTTTTTGTTAAAAAAAAATCTATTTATTTTACTTCATCCACCTATAGCTGAGAAAGAGTTGAATTTTCGGGCTCGGCTTATAAGACTTTTTTGTAGAAAATTACTTTCTCTACAAAGTTCTCATCTGAATTTTTTTCGATATATCTAATAGCTTAGGCGTTACAGCCGTTTGAATAGATGTTTTGCACAGTATTCACTTGAAATAATGATGCCGCTGAAACGGTTGAATTTACGGCCATGGCTCAATGAACTTTATTGTGGAGTATCATATTTCCTATGAGAACCCACTTGGAAAATATCGCGATATCAAAATTCGCGGAATGGTAATACTAATAATGAGAAAAACATTTTTTTCAATGTTAATCAAATGGGAAACCTTCAATTTTGATTCGCGACCTCTAAATATTTTTTGACAACACAGCCCTTTCACGAAACTTCGTTTTTGGGTACCAACTAAAGGTTTTCGGGCACGATGGGTCAAAAAAAAAGTTGTCCTGAAACGAATCACCCTAATATATATATATATATATATATATTGTCGCGTCATTTCTCGTCAATTATTCCAAACAGGACATTAATCCGAATGATTCGGAACAATTTACGTTTCGGAGAACCCACGCCTCATTTAGTGCATTCCTCGAAGCTCATACTACTGTGCTTATAGATGGTAGGTATGCGGACACGCGCTTCATCAGAGTATCGCATATTTTTTTTGATTATCGGTAACAATACGTGAATGTTGTCCACATCATGGTGGGCCGACTTCGAAGGCAGCGTGCGGAAAATCGTATTGAGAATCGAACGCGCGTATGACGTCGCTGTCATAATCGCGAGGAATATCATTGCGCCGCTTATTGTCGAGTATGGAGAAATTTTCGACGATATGATACGTCATTGACTAATTATCCCATGAGAAAAAACATGCTAAATTATATACATAATTACCCACAAATTTTTCCTCATGGGATAATTCAATCGACTGATTTCATATTTATTAATCGATCAATTACTTGACAAAAAAAATACCAAATTCACTGTAAGACACTGTTATGAATAGTCGGCATTGTGAAAGGTGTAGCCCACCATACTTTGGAATAAAGAACTAGAACTACTACTTGACGAAAAAAAATACTGGAAATATTTAATGCATTTATGTACAATATATTTAATTATGGATATAAATGTATTCATTAATTTAATTATAACACGACCATGAAACTTTGTTCGGTTTTCATACGTAACCTCCATGTTTGTACCTTATATTAAAGTAAAAGTGTTCGTACTTTTCAAATTAATGATCTGTTTTATTGATCAATCAAAATGTCAGGTCATTTTAAGACACACTTTAATTATTCATTCGAATGACCATTCCTTTTTTCTCCTGACATTTATTTCGATTGGCGCTCGGCGTGAATTTTTTAATATCGACCACGCGCCCGCGTCGGTCACATCGAAAAACCTTATTTCTCTCTGATCGCACGTCAACGCGCCTAAAGTCGTGCACAGTGTGGGGCGCTTCCAAACCGAGATCCCTCGCGAAAGACACTCTTAGCTCCCAGCAGTCGCGAGTCGGTTCAACAATACGGCTACATCGCCCGCGCGTTCCGCCATCGTCCGAACCTACGAGCGTATTCGAGTCGCGTGCGACTCCGGCGTCCGTCAACCGGCACCGGAAGTTCCGCGGACCCGCGAACCCCTCGCGACGTATCTATGTAGCGAGACAATATCGTCTCGTGAGACGTGTATATTTTGAAACATAAATATACATGTGTGTGTGTGTGTATATATATTTCGATACGTATGTATGTATGTAAGTATGTACGTATGCATATGTGTATATACGTTTGCTTAAAGGGTTTGTTTTGGTAAAATCATATTCCATATATTCAGGTTGTAGGACGCCTAAACGAGGATCCTAAAAAATGCACGCGTTATTTTCATATCTTAAGGGGTTACCCCCACTTGCGATTTTGAAAAAATCGATTTTTTTTATTGCATTTTTTTGAAGTGCAATTTGAAGTGCAGTTTTTTTTTGATGCCCGGAATAGATGACTCTATGTAAGTTTACAAAAAAATTATTTTCTTCGTGTAAACTGAAATTGAAACTTTAAACGCGTTTTTCTCAAAATGGCATTTCTGAAGTCGGTGATCAAGATTACTCGAACACTAATGAACCGATCTTCTTGAAATTTTGCAGGCTTATTTAATACATAAAAATGTAGTCTTTAATCGTTCGATTTTTTTTTCGAAAAAAATTGCCGTTTTATAGCCAAAAAACGGCCGTTTTTTTTCGTTAAAATCGAACCATTAACTTTGATTGTCCGCCATTTTGTGAAAAATGAATATTTTTTAAAATCCTTCGATTAAAGACTAGTTTATACTTATATTTGACTAAATCCATCCGCATTTTTTTTCAGATGATCCACTTCGCCGCAATGTTGGTCACCGCAAACCGTGTATATAAAAACATTATTTCATTGACGGCCATTTGCCACTAAACAATGTAATATTTTTCAATAAAAAAATTACTGAAAGTTCTTCAAGATGTGTTCTTTAAGATGGTATATTGATCGATTAAAAAAGTTTTGTAGTTTTCTTTAAAAAAATTCATGAAAAAGGCCTTTTTTGCGCCACACGTGGGGGTAACGCCTTAAGGCGGGATATACATTTAGACAGGAAAAAAATAATGCAGTTTTGAGAAAAACGCTTTTGATGTTCACGCCCGCTCCTAATCCGAGCGGTGAGGCACAGCGTTGATGGGCTGCAACGTATGAAGTTTTTCGAATTTCGCTTTGAAACTTCAGAAAAAATATTTCACATACATATATTGACGATGAAAAAAGGGCTCGCCAAGCTCTGAAACAAGGCTCACATTTTTTAATTCAGGCTGAGCACCAGCCTGATTTCAGGCCTAGCTGAACCTCTGAATGATAACGCGGTTTCAGGCTCTTGCACACAGGCTTGACCAAAGGCTGGTAGAAAAGCCTGTACTAAGCCTGAAACGACGAAACAACAAGGCTCAAAACGAGCCTTAATGAAGCCTTCACGAGCATTTATGACCAGGCTTTTCCCAAACTCTTCCCGAGGCTATATGAGGCCTGTTTTTAGTTTTCTATATTCTACATTGGGGTAAATTTAATAAATTTGTAAAGAATTCATTTGATTTATTATATATATTTATTATTTGTTATATTATTTGTTACAAAATATATATAAAAAATATTTTAAAAAACAATACTTTATTTTATTGCGTACTTTTATTTTCGTATACACTTTTTTGTGTACCTCATAAATATCGATAAGAGAATATGTTTAAATATTCTGAGCTGCCTCCTTCGCTTTCGTTTTTCGTGCGTTCGCACCCGACAAATTTATTGCTAAATTTTTTCTTCATAAAAGTACAGAAAAAATATTATTTTAAACTTATTTTATTTTATCACAACCTGAAACAAGCCTGCATCCAGCCTTGATTTTTCAGCCTCAAAATTCACCGGCTGAATACAGCTTGAAATAACCCTGAGTTTAGGCTAAGCAGCCAGTCTTGGTTCCGGGCTGCTCCAAACGATGCAATGAAACCTGGGCCAGGTCTGTTTCACTCAGGCTCGGTGAAACAAGGCTCGCACAAGCTTGTTTCCATCGTCAGCCTTTTAATTTCCTACCTGGGCTTCTATCGTTAGAAGAAAAAAAAGGGAAATCGATTTTTTGTTCATTGTAAATGTATATCCCGCCTTAAATCTGCCAAAGGAAATTTGGAAATTCAGAGTAAAAAATATTCCGTTGCATTTTAACGATGCATCTTCATAAACATGTTGCAGGTCTCTAATGAGAATCTTAAAAAATAGTTTCCCGTAGCTTCGATGTGACGAAAAAAATAATTCGTTGCATTTCAACCATGCAAACTTCAATATCGTCAAACTGCAATGTTATTTCTTTCGCACAAGAAATTCGAAGCATTTTCAAATGCACTGACATATTGAACAGCGGTCTTCGTGTCTGAGGCAGGTTTGCCTCGTATCACATTCGTTCTTGATGATCGGAACACATTCGTGCGTATCGCTTTTATATCGGCTTTTTTTGCTGTTTCACGTCTGTTTGTGACGACGCCAATGTTTACAGGGCACCTTGCGCTCGTTTCGTTCGGTATCGAGAATGGGGAGGAAAAGGATCTATATATATATATATATATATATATATATATATATATATATATATAGCATATACATATGCTTTTAGTATTTCTCTTTTTCCCCTTCGGAATATCTGCAATGGGGCCGCTTATCGATCGTGCAGAACTCGTGGATACCTCGGGGTATGGGTGTTAAACGTTGCCTATGCGTGTGTGTGTGTGTGTGCGTTTGTGCGCTAGGGTTACCCTTACGCTGCCTTCCGTAGGTGCACGGGCCCTCAACATGGAGTTACTATTTTTAATGCACACTGAAAGGGAACATTGTGAAAAACGTTGAGAGAAGAACGAGGGCATATGCACACTTCCGTATCACACGCTTCGTTGCACCTTTCTCTCTCTCTCTCTCTCTCTCTCTCTCTCTCTCTCTCTCTCTCTCTCTCTCTCGCGGCGTATTCCTTTTTTGTACGTTATACACGTGTATAAAACGTGAATTTATGCATCAACGCGCGTCAAACCGTATACATTTTTCGCTATCCTACCGGCATCCTCGACGAATCCCGATCTTCATCGGTTGCACTAGGATATTGACGTTTCTATACGCTCGTATTCGCGAGTACGAAAGTTCGATTTGTTTTCAGCACCGTAGACGAGATTTTCCACGACGACAGAAAGTGTCAGATGAAAGGTTTGGGTCTTTTTTAGCATGGAGAATAACGTTCAAATTATTTGTGCGACTTGATGATTATGAATTAATTGGTTTAGGATGCATTTTTTTTAAGAGATTTGTTGCTCTCATTCATTGAAGCCACGTATGTAGTGAAAACGTTTATTTGGAGTAATTGGAGTTAGGTTATTCTTCCTTTCGTTTTTTTTACACTTTTTACTCGTGTTGGATCTTTGTTTTGATTTTTTTTGCTTTGCAAATCAGATTCGGATTTTTAAAAAAAATGTCCAGAAATTTTTTCCACATTTTTTTTTAATATTAAAAATACGCGACTTGAAAATAATCAGCATGGTCTTACATACAAGGGTTGAAAATGCATTGTAGTATTTTTTTCAATTTTTCAATTATTTATCACTCTCCAAAGTGAGTGGGGTTGATTACACCCACAGCATCACAATCTGGAGGTGTGACTGACAAGGGTTAAACGAAAAAAAAACCTACCTACTGTTGATGAATAGCATGCATTTTTCATCCTCAAGCTATTTATTTTGAAAAGTGAAAGAATTTATTTCGTGTGAATAGAAAAGAACAATTTGGGTTATCCATTCGACAACTCGATCCTCCAAAAAAATTATGAAGGTTTTTGAACGACGCGGAAGTTTGCATCGTTGAAACGCAGTGAAAATATAATTTTTTTTAGTTGCACATCTTTTATTCGGCTGATTTGGGTTCTGAAAATTACCCAAACGTTTACACGTATTCTTATTAGAGATTTACGATCTCAATTAGCAAGAAAAGGCTTTGAATAATTATTAAAATAGAGATATGAAAATAAAGGAAAAAAAAGTCGTTGCATTCCAACGATGCAAACTTCAATGTTGTGATTTGGAAATATTACAATATCATCAGAAATTCGGTGTGCTGTTGTCAGCTTTCATGCACGATGGATTTTTATTCCGTGTTTAAGAGGCTACATCTATCCAGAGGCCCGAAAAAATGGCCAAATTCCGATTTTTTTTCGGGGAACCGGTCGGTGCAAAAGAAACGCAACCATAAACGTACATATATTGAGAGCCTTTAAAAAAATCACCAAAAAATTCAGAAAAACAACAAATACATGGCCGCGGGCACATGAAGTTTTTTTTTGCCGCGTTTGGCGGTGGACACTCTCCAGCCTAAACGAGCCATCCGAAATCTAAAAACCAAACGGGTTATTCAAGGTAACAGTAAATACAAGTCGTTGACGATTGTGGATTTTTTTAATTATTTTTTTTAACAACGTGGCGATGAATTGATACTCGAGCACACAAAATCTATGAAGAAAATCGTCATTTTTACGTAACTATTGAAAAATGAAGATCTGTTTTTGAAAAGTGAGATCGTCAACGACCTTCAAATGTTTCTCATCGTATCTACTGTAAACTAGGAAACAATCCCTCGAGTAGTTCTTCAGATATCACGTCCACCGCCTTTGAAAACAGTCTTTCGAGACAAACGCGTTTCAGGCGGGATATACATTTACAACGATCAAAGATCGATTTCTTTTTTTTTTTCTTTAAACGATAGAACTATATATGAGGCATTCCACGTCACTTCAGCCAGTAAAAAAAAATCCGCAAATAATTTTGAAAAATCGAGTTACTTTATTGAAAAATATTCACCGAGTGTCGAATTAAAAAAAAAAAAAAAATTCTGACGTTTTTTCTCGTCGATTACCATTTTTCAACATTTTTCCATTCAAATGGCTGTATCTTTGGCAGGATTTAACGTATTTACATTCGTAAAAAAAACGAAAATGTGCGTCCGTTTCTAGCCTTCCAGAAAAAAATTAATTTAGATTTTATTGAGCAAGTCGAACGTCCGTTTCAGGGCAAAATATGGAAATATATTTTTCTCAAGGAAAGGCACTCGTTATTTTATTTTTTTTAATTTCCCCGAATTGTGAATACGAAAAACGAATTTTTGATATTTTTTATATTATGGGATTCCTAAACACCGTGAAGTAACAGCTATTTTTATTTAAAATTTTTTTTTTATTAATATTCGATTGAATAGTGTTGTGCACTCGCTGTATGTTTACCAGGTTTTTGAAATACATATGACACATATGTCATATGTATTGGAGCCTTGGAGTGCTCCACACACTTCAATCGAATATTAATAAAAAAAAAATTTCAATAAAAATTGCTGTTACTTCACGGTGTTGAGGAATTTTTGCATTTTACCAAATGACGTCCTCATTGATCAGTAATTTCTTCTCTTTTTTCCCTCTGTATATATATATATATATATATATATATATATATATATATCTTCCTTCCTTCCTCTGTTCGCCGATAATTAATTAGCGACAATAACACGAGGACCTTCGATAGCACTCAGTAGCTATTTCAAGCGATGGCCGAGGGATTAATACATCCTACACATCCTATGCAGATAGGCTATCCATGTGGATTTACGCGTGAAAATTCGTTAACGTTGACGCGAGGGGGCGAACTTACGAGACAATTTATATGCGCATCGTTCACACCGCGATCGGGCGCAAAGGTACAATACGTAGGTGTATATAGGTATATTGGGATGCGTGCGTAATGGAAACAGGTGGAGGCTCCCCAAGGGCTAAACTAAATTTCTGTAGCACCGCGCGCGGCGCCGCTGCCACCATCGCACGGGACATTCAATATTCTTTCGTGACGCGAACGTTATTCACGTATAGTTCCGCGAGCACGACAGGGTTCTCCAGATTTAGTAATGCGATGAAACGGAAGGTAAGGGAGTGACTCGCTATTGTTCGATCACATTTTCGGAGCTTTTGGGTGTCTGCTTTTTGGATTTTTGAATTGAAAATGATTGATAAACAATGGAGTTAATGTTTTTTTCGAGAGGGTCGCTGCTACTGCATGGCCAAATGGTGGAGGCGGTTCTGGCAACTTGGTGGTCTGAAATGAAAAATAAGACAATGCACTTTTAGTATGGGAATAAAAGTTTCATATGAGTGGATACTTTTGTTCAATATGGAATTTTAAATATATATTACTGAAATGGCAATCTGTACAAAGAAAAAGTTATATTTTCAAGTAAAAACAACGTTGATCATTTTCTACTGACAAATGGACAGATACGTGAAAAAATCTTCTGGTCATGTGATTGAAAATGTTATAAACTGTGCTCTGTCCGAATTTGAAGTGAATCGGACGAGTAGATTTTGATAGAGATAGAAAAAAGAGAAAAATAGAGTAGAAAAAAGGGTAAAATGCAGTGGGCGATCTGACCTGTCACGAATAAATCAGTCAATTATTGGAATTTAAGGCGTTACCCCCACTTGTAGCGCAAAAAAGGCCTTTTTTCATGAATTTTTTAAAAGAAAACTACAAAACTTTTTTAATCGATCAATATACCATCTTAAAGAACACATCTTGAAGAACTGTCAGTAATTTTTTTATTGAAAAATATTACATTGTTTAGTGGCAAATGGCCGTCAATGAAATAATGTTTTTATATACACGGTTTGCGGTGACCAACATTGCGGCGAAGTGGATCATCTGAAAAAAAAAAATGCGGATGGATTTAGTCAAATATAAGTATAAACTAGTCTTTAATCGAAGGATTTAAAAAAACATTCATTTTTCACAAAATGGCGGACAGTCAAAGTTAATGGTTCGATTTTAACGAAAAAAAACGGCCGTTTTTTGGCTATAAAACGGCCATTTTTTTCGAAAAAAAAAATCGAACGATTAAAGACTACATTTTTATGTATTAAATAAGCCTGCAAAATTTCAAGAAGATCGGTTCATTAGTGTTCGAGTAATCTTGGTCACCGACTTCAGAAATGTCATTTTGAGAAAAACGCGTTTAAAGTTTCAATTTCAGTTTACACGAAGAAAATATTTTTTTTTTGTAAACTTACATAGAGTCATCTATTCCGGGCATCAAAAAAAAACTGCACTTCAAATTGCACTTCAAAAAAATGCAATTAAAAAAAATCGATTTTTTCAAAATCCCAAGTGGGGGTAACCCCTTAATTTGTAAATACGCAGCCTAACCCCTCATCTCATCATAATATAATGAGCTAACAAACAATAATTGAAACTTGAATTTGAATAAAAATTTCGTTGATAGCTGAAGATTTTCAACGACGAAAAAATAAAGAAATAAAAACTAAGAGAGAATTTTCGTTGCATTCCAACGATGCAAACTTCAACATCGTAAGAAAGGATACGAAAGATCCCTCGCCCGAGCCAGGATGGTCCCCTTCTACAAGCTGTCACGATTCCCCGTCGCAAATCAAAAGTAATCGACGATCCGCAACGCCTAGCCTCATACGTTTCAGTCCGAGACTTCAAAGTTGCCCGCATTCTCGGCAAAGGTCGCGTGATCTTTGGAAGTCACGCGTAGCTCTGAATTATTAGCACCGAGGGCGAACGGGGATTTTTGCGATTTACTCGTCCACGCAAAGGCACACCCTTCCGAGACTAGGCAGAAACAGGCAAGCCTGCGATACGAATTGATCGCGAGCGATGGTCATGAACAGACTTGGGCAGAGCTTCAAGTCCATCCGAGATTTTTGCTTTCTCAAAATTCTCGGCACCCTTGGAAGTCTTTTAGGATTTGTCCAGGGCCTTTCCCGGCTCCCTCTCACACGCGGGGTTAAGTATAGAAAACCGTCTCGTACAAGGGTGCGGCGAGACGCGGCTCATTGAACGACGGCGCGTCACACGTTGCAGAGCGATGCAATGTAACGCACTCGGGCGCCACACCCTTCCGGGTGTGAAGAAAATTCTCCGATGGGAAAACGTTGACGGACCGAGGAAACGAGTGAAGAGCCTTGAGAAACACTTTCACCAAGAGTTTTCTCCCAACCACGATCGAGCAAAGCAACCAAACCCAATCATCCTCTCAAATAAAAATCAGATAAAAATCTCGTCTCGTTTTACGAGTCTCTCAAGCTCTCGACGGCAGGGATGTCAGACGTACCAACGCCTTCGTAAACATACTAATTTTTAGGATCACGTACCATGTACCAACATGATTCTGCTTCTGTACGCAAAATACCAAGATTGGCCGTTAAGGGACTATACCAGCGTGAACGCTGAGCATTTGGGTGATTTTCGGGAATTTTTTGCAAGAAACGTACTCAATTAAGGCGTCCCCCCCACTTGTAGCGCAAAAAAAAGGCCTTTTTCCATGAATTTTTTTAAAAGAAAACTACAAAACATTTTTAATCGATCAATATACCATCTTAAAGAACACATCTTGAAGAACTTTCAGTAATTTTTTTATTGAAAAATATTACATTGTTTAGTGGCAAATGGCCGTCAATGAAATAATGTTTTTATATACACGGTTTGCGGTGACCAACATTGCGGCGAAGTGGATCATCTGAAAAAAAAATGCGGATGGATTTAGTCAAATATAAGTATAAACTAGTCTTTAATCGAAGGATTTTAAAAAATATTCATTTTTCACAAAATGGCGGACAGTCAAAGTTAATGGTTCGATTTTAACGAAAAAAAACGGCCGTTTTTGGCTATAAAACGGCCATTTTTTTCGAAAAAAAAAATCGAACGATTAAAGACTACATTTGTATGTATTAAATAAGCCTGCAAAATTTCAAGAAGATCGGTTCATTAGTGTTCGAGTAATCTTGGTCACCGACTTCAGAAATGCCATTTTGAGAAAAACGCGTTTAAAGTTTCAATTTCAGTTTACACGAAGAAAATATTTTTTTTTGTAAACTTACATAGAGTCATCTATTCCGGGCATCAAAAAAAAACTGCACTTCAAATTGCACTTCAAAAAAATGCAATAAAAAAAAATCGATTTTTTCAAAATCGCGAGTGGGGGTAACCCCTTAAATGTTTCGGAAAATTAAGAATATATTTGGCTATATTTGACCTATATTACTTAATTTTTTCATAGAAAAATATTGAGATCCAAGCGACTTATGCGCTGCCTTCGGAGGTGCAAAAAAAGTTCCTCCACTGCTGACATGATTCCGGCCGATTGAGTAGCTGAAACTGAAAAAGGAAAAAATGTCGCTAAACTGGATGGTATTTCCTGTACAATGACGTAGGATTTTCGAAAAATATCAAAATCTAACAAAATGGCGTAGTCATGAAAACAAAGTCTGTTTTCTTGCCTATAAAATGGTCGTTTTTTTCAATGCCAAATTGTCAATTTTCATCTAATCAAAAATATCCTACGTCATTGTAGAGTAAATATTTTCAAGAGTACTCAGTTCAAATTTCGAGGCAATCGGATAATTGCTCATTGAGTTACAATGTCAGCCAATTTGAAAAATCTCATTTCGAGAAAAACGCGCTTAAAGATTTAACTATCGATTTTAGCAAGATAAAATTATATTGATATAAATGATATAAATGACATTCTTGAAAGTGTAAACTGTCGAAAAAGTAAAAAAAAATCGATTTTTTGAAAGTGTCACACTGGTATAGCCCCTCAACCGACAACAATACCAAGATTAGTGCAGAATATTTCATTAAAAATCATTAAAAAAGTACTAGATTTATTAAGTTGGGGTTTTAAATCAATATTTTAATAATTTGTTATACTCGTCGATAAAAAACAACGATTACATTACTTATTCATTATTTCATATGATTTACGAGAATAAATACCGCATCAAAATAAGTATCGCTCGATCATTTTATCGATATATTAAAAGAAATCATTTGCATTTAAATATCCTTAACGCGGTCCTCTAGTTTCTCGGCTGTTTTTTTACGGCTTTTTCAATAATTTTTTACGGGCAAAGCATCGAAATAATAAATCTCATTGTTTTTGCATAATCTTTATTAACATTTAAATAAGCTTTACAAATTTTTTGAAGTCAAAATATATAATAGAATAACAGTTATAGTGGCCGACAGGAAGACATCAAGTAAAAGAGGTGCTTGACGGTGACCAAGATTGCGGCTGTTCTGCTTATCTGAAATCAAAAAACCAAACGGCATTTTAATCTTCATATTTAAGACTAGCGATTGAACTAGAGTGAATTCTAAATTACAAAAATTGACTTTTTTATACACTTTTGAAAATTACATTCTGTTTTTTACTAATTTTTTCTTAAGTTTTTCGCTCGTACAAAAAAAACTATCGAAGCAATCATGATAATCCTAGTTCAATCGCTGGCTTATAACATATTAAAGATGCTGTATAAATTTGAACAAGATCGGTGCAGTAGTTTCTGAAATATCGTAGTCACCGTTTACGAAAAATGGTGTTTCGAGAAAAACGCGTTTGAAAGTATACCTGCTCCGTATACCTGCTCCGTTCCAGGGCCGTAACTTGTGAACCACTTCGAATATCGAAAAATCCTTTGGCACACATTTTCTACACATGTTGTAGATGTGATTTATGAAAAAAAATCGATTTTTTCGAGCCGAGAAACTAGAGGACCGCCTTAATGAATAATATTGAATGAAAAACGAACATATTATTACGCTGTCATATGGTTATGACAAATAGAACCAGAAAAAAATAAAGCTTGGAATAAAAACAGTAAAAAAACATCTTTATGCCAAGAATCTGTTTGTTTTGAGTATTTTTTAACTTCCACGTAAGATTTGTAAAAAATACTGTCATTACTATCAAAATATTCTTCCGGGATCTAAATGTGTCTATCTTGACATTTTTTCGATTCATTGCTCAAGTTAACGAACTCTCGTTTCAGATGAAAATCTTCAATTGTATTATGCGCCTCTTCCTCGAGATCAATTTTTAGTACCCCTGTCTCGCACCGATCTAGCCACACTTTTAAACATCGAAAAATCTGCCATGGTTACCGCGACTCTCGTTCGTTATTCTTCTTCCTTGTGCCGAACCACGTCACACGTTCATCAAATGAGAGTACAATTTTAATGAATTATATCAGCGAAGTCGAGTCGGACAGCTAAAAAAACGCGAATGGAGAAGAGATTAGAAAGACTGGAATTTTTTTGGAAGAACAAGTTAATAGGAAAAGAAAGCATTGCAGTGAATTCACATTCCTCTTTTTCAGATAAGGATTCCTGTCAATATCTCATTTCCTGCATCAGAAATGCGATATAATAGCGTAAACAAATAATTTGAAAGTGATTTTTTTTCCAAAACTCGCATAAAAAAGTACTTTTTTTCGTACGATGATTACTGTCCTCTAGTAACGGCATAAGACACTAAAATATCATTTCTGGCTCTGGGGTGCGATTGTCGAAGTAGCATATTAGCGTTGGCAGCGCCGCAGTGGAGCACGGGCGTACTAATTTTTCGTCTCTAGTACCAACTTTTGGCGAGTTCGGCACAAAGATTTCTGGGTGGCCACCTGACATCCCTGCCCGACGGATTTTCCATCACTTCAAAATGAAATACGTCCCTCCACCAGAATAATCATCGTCCAATGAAACGCATGTTTTACCTCCTCGAAACTCCTGCTCGAGATTTCTCTCACCTGCAAATATTTCGCGACGTTCTTATACCGATAAGAAAGACCTTGAAAGAAGACCATCTCAAAACACTCCCGCGAATTTTCTCCTAATTCGCTCGATCGACGAAAAAACACGGTGTGTCGAAAATCTTCATGATATTGAAGTCTGCATCGTTGGAACGCAACGAAACTATTGTAGCCCAACCTTTTTTGGCACATTTAGCCCCCCAAAATCACTCAAATGTTTTTCAGGATTCTCATTAGATATTTCCAGCCTACATATTTACGAAACGATTCTGGATGATGTTGCAAATGAAGAAATGAAAAAATAAATAAGAACTTTCGTTGCTTTCCAACGACGCAAGCTTTCAGCATCGTACATTTTCACCCTGTACACTTGAGGGATACAATAGAATGCCGTCATATCGATCCAGTGCAGGACCTCGACCTTGGTCCTTGGTGGCTAGGAAAAGCTTCGCGTTTGTCCTGTGGGACATCGACCCTTGGTATCTATATATAGCCGTTTCCGATGTTGGTACTGCGGCAGTCGTGCGGGGGAGTTACCCCCCGATCGTACGTAGACATATATGTGTGTTTGTCTGCAGATATATATATGCTTGTGATCGTACAAAATAAAGTAAACTCTTGACAATACGGTATTTTTTATTGTCTCATTGAAGACCGAAACATTTTTCAATATACTCATTAAGGGGGGAGGTACCTTTGAGGGAGGAATAAGTTGCAGATTATCATGATTTTTTTTAAAGGAAAGATTTCTTCGTCGTTTTTGTGAATTAAGGGGTTACCCCCACTTGCGATTTTGAAAAAACCGAAAATCACCATAATTTTATTATGGTGATTTTCTTATTATTTTATTATTTTATTATCGGGCCACCGAATAATAGCGCTAAGATAAACGCGTTTGTACAAAGTTATAGCGCGTTTTAAAATTCAATTTACTTCAAAGCATTTAAGCATCCGAAAATCTTTTTGACAAATCCGAATTAATGATCGCAGTATGATTTATGTTAAAATCATACGAAAGTACCGCGTCGAGCGACACCTTGTCAGAACCGTGTAAGGAAACCATAGCGCGATCTAATTTGAGCGCGGCGCCATACGTCGAGCGAGATCATGAACGTTTTGCAGCCGGGTGTTCTTTGCTTGTTTTTTTTTTACTTTTTTCACAGAATTAACGTTATTTTTATAAGTTTAATAATTGTACATAGTATGCTTAGTTTAGTAATTGAATAGTTTTTACAAATAGTTTCGATGTACAAATAACATTTTTTAAATATACATGGCATTAAAAAAATTAAGCTTACATAAAAAAAATACGTTTTCATTTTCTGGCATACAAAGTATCCTCTGTTTTATTCCAGGGCATACTCTGCCTGCTATATTAAAATAAAAGTTATTGCATTTTGAAGGTTTGTTGTTATTGTATGAAATACTTTATAACTAGCCAAGTTCCCGTGTGATTTGTAATACATACGTACATAGTGCTTGCAAACGTATATTTATTTACAACAGATATTCGATAAATATTTATATCGAGTACAATCAACGCCACATTTACTTCGGGAGGGATTTGGCTTTTCTAATTATTTTGTATTTCCGGTGGCAATGGGTCATCGACCGAAGTCCTTTCGTCCTCCATAGCACGCACATGAATATTTTAACAAACGATTTAAATTCTTCCGTAATTTCCGGGCTGGTCGAATTTCGCTTGACGACCCGAGGAGAAAAGGATTCGCGCGGCACGTCGATGAGCTCGCCGCTTGTGTGAATGGGGAACAATGTTACCCGGCGATTAATGGCTCGAAAAACGTCCACGCAGCCTCGCCATTCTTTCGTCCTTACTCTTATATCCTCGGGCTCGTCGCCCGAGTCGAAATTTGTAGCCTCCTCTGAACCCTCGCAGGACCCATTTCTTTTGTAATACATAAGCCGCCAGCCTCCGTTGAACCTACGAAACCTCATTTGTCGAGTTCAGTGCCATGAAGAGACCTCCTCTTGGCCCAGGGTAGCCTCTGCTAGACCTCCCAAACCTTCTCTCGACCCCCAGTTTCAGTGAAACGTGCAGAGCACAGGCCTCCTTAACCTGCTTTCAATCTCAAACTGTTGCCTCGACCCCACCTAACCTGCTTTCGGCCCAAATTCGATATCTCCTCCATCATCATTCCATTGTGACCTGATCGGTAACCCGTTCGACGACGAAAATAATACGAAATTAATAAAAATACATCGTCCCCTTATCAAATTAATAGTCCAATATTAATATGCGAAAACAATCAAATTTGCTCAATATCGATTTATTATTATTTTATAGGCAATTGATAAAAGAATGCTTGTGTATACATCCTTACTCCAATTCTATCGGATTAATAGGCATTTTCCTGTGAGAAAAAATCTCACAGGAAAATTCTTTAAAAAATGCCAGTCTATCCAGTATAAGCTTACGCGACGTTTTTCGTTCTTGACATTTCTTCTTAAGCCCTCTAGTTCTTGAGTTACATTGCATTATCTAGAATTTTTAATACCGTCCAATAACTACATATTTTATTTGATCCTAATAAATCTGTGATTCGGTTTCATCAGTTTAACATTTTCATCTGTTCAAAAAAACAATTTAGTCAAGTTCACTGAATGGATCTAGTTATTTTTTTTAATTTACCTTAAATAGAATATTTGTAGAGTTAAGCATTTTTCTATTTGATTGAACTAATGGTCCATCTTTATTGCAACACTCATATCAAGGGGGCGGGGGGTAGTGAAGGTGGAGAGAGAGGAATTCACTACCTCTGCCTATTATATATATATATATATATATATATATATATATATAAAATTCCTCTCTCTCCACCTTCACTACCCCCCGCCCCTTTGATATGAGTGTTACAATAAAGATGGACCATTAGTTCAATCAAATAGAAAAATGCTTAACTCTACAAATATTTTATTTAAGGTAAATTAAAAAAAATAACTAGATCCATTCAGTGAACTTGACTAAATTGTTTTTTTGAACAGATGAAAATGTTAAACTGATGAAACCGAATCACAGATTTATTAGAATCAAATAAAATATGTAGTTATTGGACGATATTAAATAGATTGATTTTCTATAAATAAACATATACATACACACACACACACACACACACACACACACACACACACAAATGCGCGCGCGCGCGCGCGCGCGCGTGTGTGTGTGTGTGTGTGTATGCGTCTGTGTGTTTGAAAAATCTATAGCTTATGTGATACAATAGTTGGAGGTATTCATTTGGTCTCTTATGCCATATCAGCGACCAAAATGTTATAAGCACTCGGTAGCATAGGGGCAGCGGCGCGTAGTTATGAGTAGGTAGGACTAGGTTCAAATCGCATATAGGGCAAATATTTTCTTCGAAAAAAATCATTTCCAACGGCCAGGGAATGACGAATTACGATGAAAAATCCTTGTAGTAAAGCTCTCAAATAATGCGTTCGTTTTATTTTCGATTTATGAAATATTTTTTGCATATAGTACACTAAGCTTTACAGTGTACATTGTAAGCAAATGAAGATTAATTTGAATCTCATCTTTATTAACATATATAAATATATTTGAAAGAAATATGATCGTAGTAGGCTGGGAGACAAGGAAAAAAACCTATTTTATTTAAATAGATTCTATATAAATTAATTTTTTTGTTTAGCCGTGTACAGTAGGCCGAAAGGAGGGCAGTAGGTTCTGCGGGAGCGCTCGAAGTAGGCCCACCTGAGGTTCCGTAGGTTCAATTGTGACCCTCCCTGACCTCCTTTGAGTCAAAAAGTCTACTTTCTGCCATGCCGGAGGTTCATCGGAGGCTCTAACGCATGGTACTTTCAAACATTGTACCCTCCTTTAGATACCCAATAACCCGCTCACGCCGATTTCTGCTCGCCTTCATTTTGTGGGTTGAACGCGGCTCGAAAATTTCGACTCGGGCGGACCCCCGGGTAAAACGATTTTCCTCACTGACGCGAACGCTAAACGCTCCATTATCGCGTGCGCTTGATAGCTTGTCGATATCGCGCGGGGATTTAAGCGCAAGAGCAATTGCGGGCGGAAGCTCTTTATTTTTACGTCGGGAGAGAGGCAGGTTGTTTTTTCGAAATATTATCTTGGATTGAAAAAAAAAAGTAATTGTCATCCATGGCACATACGATGTTGCTCTTGCTATTTTTTTAAATCGAATATAACGTATGTAAGTTATTGAAGTTTTTTTCCTACTCCAATTTTGTCAACCGCTGATTTTTTTCGAAAGGAAAACATATTTGGGATTTTTTTCTATATTAACGGAGGTGCGTGTTTTTTTCTTTTATTTACAGATCTTGGGTTGATTTTTTTAACTGAAACATGGCTATTACGCATATGGAAAACAGGAATACTCGGGGAATTTCTTTCCTCCTGGAATAATCAGGGAATAGGCAGAGAATTTTGAAAATTTTCTGGAATTTTTCCAGAACTTTATGCAAGAATTCAAAAAATAAAACCCACTTAAAAAAGAACGGACAAGTATGAAAATAAATATTTTTGTATGTTTTTAATATTGATATAATTTTTTTATTGTATATAAAAAAAGTTATGTCAGTGCCAAACATCGAACATTTCCAAAAATTTTACTACAATTTTGTCGTCAGCTGATTTTTGCAAAGATTGCGTGTTTTTTCTTCTTTTATTTACAGATCTTGGGTTGATTTTTTTGTACTTCAACATGGCTAATACGCTAATGGAAAACCGGGAAAACTCGGGGAATTTATTCCCTCCTGGAACAGTCAGGGAAAAGTCTGAGAATTTTTTAAAATTCTTTGGTATTTTCCCAGATTTAAGTTTTTGCAAGAATTACGAAAAATTAAACCGACTTGGTAAAAACAGAAACTGAAAAGTATAAAGATAAATATTTTTAATATTTGTATTATTCTTCATTATGTTGGAAAAAAAATAAACTGAAAAGTATAAAAACAAATATTTTTGTATATTTTTAATATTTATATTATTCTTCATTATATACAAAAAGAGTTATGTCAGTGCCAAGAATTGAAAATTTCAAAAACTACAACCCAATTGACACTAAAGCTCTATACATTTGCATTCGATTTGTCGATACACAACCACACAATTATTATTGTAGATAACTGATTATATTTATTTTATATTTATTGGCACCGGCATGAAAATTTCTGTTTAATAAAACAATAAAAAACAGGTTTTGTATTTGCTTTTAATACATTTTTTTTTATTTGCAGTTTTTCAATTATTTCTCGCATTTCAGTTTTTATTTTCAATTTTTAATTTTAGTATTTAACATTCGCATATATTCGATCTTAAACAAAATTATGTCCTCTACTTGACCTCAATCTCCGTGGAATATTTGCAAACCCTGTATGGAAAACCTGGAAAAGTCAGGGAATTTCTGAGTCAATAATGCTTGCCAACCATGTTAAAGATATTGGCTATGCTGTTTTCTTTTTTTTTCCCTCGTTTTAGTATTTGGGTTTATTTTTAATTCGGAAAAAGAAATTCTTGAAAAAAAAAACAGTGAAATAAAATTGAACCCTTTTTTAAAAGTAGAATATCGAGTGAATGAAGTGATATTGAAGTTTGCATCGTTGGACTGCAACGAAGTATTTCTTTTTACTGAATTTCCAACATTTTCTCTGACAGATTTGAGATATAGAAATCCCGCCATCATTTTTAGGCTCCTTATTTAGGGATCTCCAACCCAAATCTACCAAATATGATTTTCGATACTAATAAAAATAAGGAAGTAGAAAAACAATCCTTGCATTCCAACGATACAAACTTAACGCCCTTGCAAATGAACTTGTACGAGGAAAAATTCTTAAAGAATTTCCATACAAACGTAATCAAACGTAATCTGCCAATCGGGTATGCTGATCCCTATTAATTCAATGATTGCTCCCTAAGACCGAGACTGGAAAGAAAATTGATCGAGAATGAATCGAATGATGGGTAAATAAAAAAATGGTTTTTTCCTTGCCTGAATTTTTTTGGCGCACTTGAGTTGCGAAAATGACGCGAACCTTCGTTGGTGATTTATATGGTACTGAAGTTTGCATCGTTGGAATGCAACGAAAATATTCGTTTGCACACTGCTAAATTTTTTCTCCCAACATTAAGGCTCCAAACGTCAGTGCAATATTTTCAAAGATCCTTAGCCAGGATCCGATACCTAAAACCGCGAGAAAAGAGTTTGGATAGCAATAGAAATGTAGAAATGCAAAAAATTAAGGATTTTCGTTGCATTCCAACGGTGCAAAGTTCAGCACCATGTGATTTATAACCTAGGCATGCAAAAGAAAATTCTGAATAGTCAAAAAATGAATGACAAGTTTTTCTTTGACGCCAACAAGGCGAACGTCACCATGAATCAAAAGGGTCGCGACGTCTCTGCTTGTTTCTGTAGCAAACTCAAGAAAGTCTCCCTCCCACGCTGCGAATACACCGGTGGTATCATCGACGTAGTTCCGCATCTCGCGGGCTTCCGGAAGACTTCTTTCCACCTTGGCGGATGCTTCTCGCTTCCTTTTTTGCACCCTTTCTCCTCCCCTCTTTTTCTCACCCCTCCGCACGACTTGTCCGAAGGATACTCCGATAATTCGCGAAATTTCCGACGGTTCACCCTCGCGGGTTCGCAATGATCCCCTCGACGTACAGGGGCTCGTATTCCCCTGTGCCCTTCCCCAGTTTCCTCCACCCCCGAAAAGCACGTAGCGTGCTTTTCGGGGGTGCCTGCCGCTATCGCGTGATACAGACCGACTCCCCTAAGCCTAAATGCGATCGATTCATGCCCGTCGTGCGACGTACAACTGGCAACAAATAGCCTCGCAATTGGGGACCAAGCGAAAGAACAATTCTCCTTCGAGATCTTGCGCCCTCTGCGTGAAAAGGTGAACGACACTCTTCCCTTTTTTTTGGTGAAATGTCCATCGTTCGTTGTAGAGAACGAGGCAAGGACATATTATCAACGTCGAGCGATTCCCCAACATTCTTTCGACAAATGACGTTGAAGTTTGCATCGTTGGAGTGCAACGGAAATTAATTTTCTTCCAATCGCATAAATTTTATTCGATTTAGGACGTGAAAATCGCTCAAAGGTTTTTACGTATTCTTCCTAGAGATTTACGATCTCAATTAGAAAAAAAGACTTTGCATACTGGTCGAGATAAAAGAAAGAAAAAAAAATGTAGAAAAAAAATGTAGAAAAAAATTTCGTTGCATTGCAACGATGCGAACTTAAACGTCGTTGCGACAAGCATGTTCCTCTATTATATTTTCGTCCAATCGTAATAAACACTGTCAACAATTGTTTCACGGGATCGGCAAAAAGAGCACTGAAAAGTTGGACTGGAGGATGATCTCCACAGTCATCGTCCTCGAAAAGTGAATGCAGTCGGTATTTTTTTGGGTCTAGGGGAAAAGCATAGTAGTAGGTAGTGGTTTTGGCACTGAGGACAAAGTAGGGCCCTGGTTACTTTTTGAGCCGGAGAAAAGAAATTACCTAGTTACTTTTTGCCACAGAGCTCAAAGTAGGTCCCTAGTGACTTTTCGCGCTGCCGAAAGGCGACTTTTTAGGCTAGACGGAAGAGAGTGCCTAGTTACTTTGGGACCTGGCGAAAAGAACGTCCGTAGTTACTTTTAGGATCGAGAAAAGTAAACCCCTAGTTACTTTTCGGGCTGGAAAAGAGCACATTTGTGGGCTAGATAAAAGAGAGTACCTAGTTACTTTTGGAACTTGCGGAAAGAACGCCCCTAGTTATTTTTAGGGTGAAGAAAACTAAGGCCCTAGTTACTTTTTGGCGCCGAGCACGAAGTAGGTCCCTAGTGACTTTTCGCGCTGCCGAAAAGCAACTTTTTGGGCTAGACGAAAGAGAGTGCCTAGTTACTTTTGGACGTGGCGAAAAAAAAACGCCCGTAGTTACTTTTAGGATCGAGAAAAGTAAATCCCTAGTTACTTTCGGGTTGGGGAAGAGCAAATTTTTGGGCTAGGTGAAAGAGAGTACCTAGTTACTTTTGGAACTGGCGGGAAAACGTCCCTAGTTACTTTTGGGACGAAGAAAACTAAGTCCCTGGTCACTTTTGGGACGAAGAAAACTAAATCCCTAGTTACTTTTTGGACGAAGAAAACTAAGTCCCTAGTCACTTTTTGGCACAGAGCACGAAGTAGGTCCCTAGTTATTTTTCGGTTTGGAGGAAGGCACGCTCTCAGATACTTTTTAGGGTCCGTGGAGAAAGTAAGTCCCTAGTTAGCTCTTCTCGACGGCTGAGGGAAACGTAAGCCCCCAGTTACTTTTTCGAGACTTGGGTTAGAAAGTCCCTAGCTACTTTTTGGGTCTGGGGAAACATGGAGTTCCTGTCAGCTTGTTAGTGATGATAAGTTTGGGACTGAAGCTACAGCCTATCAATGGAATGGATACTAGGACCCTGGTTACTTCTTAGGACTGGGGAAAAGTGATTGTCTAGTTGATTTTTCGGGGCTGGGGAAAACTGTCTAGTCGCTCTCTTGGGGCCGGAGAAAAGTATGTTTAGTTACTTTTTCGCGGTTGAGGGAAACTTGAGCAGTTTTTGGTTACGAATTAGGGCATCAGTCCTAATTAGTCGTAACCAAAAAATTGGACTTTACGGTTCCGCCCGGACCCCAAAAGTCACTAGGGACTTCCCCTAGCCTTGAAAAAGTAACTGCTCTTCCAATGGAATAAACAATCAGTCGTTCGAAACTTGATGATTGAACTACCAATCACCCTGGAGCAAAGAATTTTTTTGCTAATTGGCTTTCTCCAAATCAATCTTAGATTACGGGGCTTCATTGACATTCGGTCGACGAAATATTCACACTTAGCCAGGAACATTTGATCCGCACAAAGATGACAAACGTCAGTAGTATTGCTTTTTTTGGTGATGAACGGTCGCGTGGTAAATGCGAAACACGTATTGAATTTCTGGCACTTACGAAATCGGCAAAAGGGAAGGCACGGGAGACGCATTATTGATCAGCGAGGGTTGAAGTGGAAAAGCTCTCGCGTCTGTTGGCGATGGGTGCCGGCGATGCAGCAGCTGAACTGCTGCCAACACCGATACACACTTTCGTCGGTACACACACACACACACATGGAAGGAATATAAATACGTCCCGTCGTGCTCGTGGCTCGGGAACGAGCGACTTACTGTCTTTTCCCAGCCAAAGGGACAGGGATATAAAAATAATTGTGAATGTTGCGTTAAAAGGAGTCTGAAAATCCGCAAAAGAGTTTGCTGTAGAAAGCAATAGTCGAACGCCGTTAGTCTCAAACGCTCGAATTGCCGTCTTTTGCCAGCCGAAGAGACGAGAAATTAGGAGCATTCCGAAGATCCAATTTCGTCAAAAGTCGATACCGTTTGAGTCACGGTCTTACGTACAGGTCTGGAAACTCCGTTAGTTCACATGGTTCCTTTGCCGAAGCTCGACACTAGAGGGGCTGCAATCGAGGAGTGTCTTAGCCTAACCTAAGAATCGCATTTTTCTACAAACTATTGAAAAACTACGATACTTGAATGCAGATAGAAAAACAAACTCACAACGTGACGAGTATATATCGAAAAAATATATCCAGTAATCCAATGACAAATTTTCGATCGATTCTACCATTGAAATCCAAGCGAGTCTAATGAGGTCAAATCAATTTTATTCTCTTATATATAAAATACATTTTTCAATGTATACATAGGTGCAGAAAAAGAACGAGCATTTTAATAAATTGTAAATGGCACGAATTACTGGAGTTACTGCTTAGAAGTATTTCTGTGTATACGTGTCCATCGACTGTTTTTGCTAACAATAAACATGGACATAGCACCTTATATTTCGATCGCAAATATAATTTCGAGAGAACCAGTCCTATAATAACAAATAATTATCCCTTAAAATTAAAATGTTGGCGCAGGGAAAGATATTTATTAATTGTTGTTGTGCAAGTACAAAAAAATCGAAAACAGAATGTACAAAATAGCGAAAGAAACAAAACTTTATTCGTTTGTCAATTTAGACAATTATTTTTTAACACATTTTTTTTCAATTTTATATTTTCTTGGAGGGCATTTTGCCTCGTGGACAACTTAATATACACTGAGAAAAAAAATCATTGGTGTTGTTCAATGAAATTTCGTTGATTCAATTGTAAAATTGTTGGTGTAAATAATCGGATTTATTAGTCCAAACAAAACGCTATTGACTTTAATAACATGATAAAATTGAAATTTTTTTTTTTCGATATTCGCATAAGGGAGCTCTGAAAAGAATCATGAAAAAAATTTGGATGATTTTCGAGATCCGGAAGCCACCCTTAAGCAAGGATGAAAAATCGAAAAAAAATCGTATCTACCGACGTACAGGTATCACACATTTTCTTTTTCGATATTCGCATAAGAGAGCTCTGAAAAGAATTCCTAAAAAAATTTGGATGATTTTCGGGATCCGGAAGCCACCCTTAAGCGAGGATGAAAAATCGAAAAAAAATCGTATCTACTGACGTACAGGTATCACACATTTTCTTTTTCGATATTCGCATAAGGGAGCTTTAAAAAGAATCCTGAAAAAAATTTGGATGATTTTCGAGATCCGGAAGCCACCCTTAGCGATGATGAAAAATGGCAAAAAATCGAAAAAAAAAATCGTATCTACCGACGTACAGGTATCACACATTTTCGTTTTCAATATTCGCATTAGGGAGCTCGAGAAAGAATCCTGAAAAAAATTTGGATGATTTTCGACATCCGGAAGCCACACTTAGGCGAGGGTGAAAAATCGAAAAAAAAATCGTATCTACCGACGTACAGGTATCACACATTTTCTTTTTCGATATTCGCATAAGAGAGCTCTAAAAAGAATCCCGAAAAAAATTTGGATCCGAAATTTCATCGAGTTTTAAGACCTGTACGTACGACCGTGGTTTGAGTAACGATTTTCTTTCCACCAGAAGAAAGAAGGTAGCAGCGAAGGTGGGAAATTTCCGCGAGGGAACAAAGCAAACGGTGCGTTGAAAATTAAATTGTTGTAAACTGGAAACTTGCCATGTGGGCTTTTTTGTTATTGATGACGAAGTGGACGGTATAAATGAGCTGGGTGTGCAGAATGAGGCGATGCTGACGATTGCCGAGCACCGAGTGTCTTGCACGCACGTGGCAGTCTCTCGCACCCCCAACCCATCAGCCCTCGCCACCCTTCATTCACAACGAAAGCCCCCAGTACACGGCGTGTACCTCGAACCCCCGCGAGTTCCAACCCCAATGTAACGCAACGCACCGGCACCGCTTCAGCTGTTGCTATGGGAAACACGTTCGTCGTCGGCAACTTCCCTCGATCCCTACGCCTTGAAGTATAAATGCCTCGCCTTCAACTTCAATCCCTGGAACGATGATATTCTTGGCCGCGCCAACTTCTAGCCCGTTAGCGGAAAAATTACACGAAGACTGGTTTTTTTTAACCCGGGCTTGGTATGATGAGTATGTTCATCCATAAGTTTCGGTGAAAAAGGCTCTGTCGATAACGAAAACTGTAATCGATTTTTAGTTTTGCCTTCGTATGCCCTTGTGGGTACCCTAGCCCTTTCACTTCCATTCCACTATGGCCACTTCACTATTTCCAGTTCCTCGGAGATCCCATTGGAGTATTGCCCGCGGCCACTCGTTTCCCAATGCAATAGTCGGTGCGCAAGCTGCGGTGGAGCGGTCATCTATCCGAGTATTGGACCAGGCCAGCGTTATTTGACACGAGAGATCGCCGAAGCCGCAGACCTGTGCAGAAATTTGTTGGGGAGTACCCCGGATCTTACCACATCCCTATAGCGATGTGATAGGCATGCCGCACGTACGGAGTCCACATTGGAATCCACGTGGATTCCGCGGTGGTTCCCAATTCACGTCGTATGAGATTTTTTTATTTGAAATTCTCAACTGGAATTGGTTGGATCTACAAAAAATGTCCTTTCGTGATCCTGTGCACGAGTTTGTTGGGGAGTCCCGAGATGTATCCAGGGATTTGTTAGGTTCCCATTGGGGTCCAATTGGATTCTATGGTATTGAAGTTTGCATCGTTGAGGCCTTAGGCCATAGTAACGGGTATAAAATCATGTGCGAATTTAACAATTTTTTTCGTATGAAAAAGTGATTCACTCATAGAGTTAATTACAAATCTATTTAGCATGAGTATCAAGCTGTTAGAAAGTATATATATAATTTTTTTTCCATGTACTAAATGACCGACTACTCGAAACTTCTCGAAACAGCTTTTGTCCAATTGGCGTGACAAATAACTTTAACAATTTTCACTCGATTTACTTAAAATTTAAAAGTTATGTTCCTACTGGCATTTCGCAGAGAAGTACATACGGATTTTCTGATTAATCGAAAACTTTTCATTTTATGAGCAGTTATAACGAAATTTTTTACTGAAAATTCATTTCTTAAGGTCAAATACCTACAACTTTTGAATAAAACAATATTTTTTAAATTCCGTACGTACTTCTCTAGCTGTTCTAATATAGATTGACGAGAATTTTTGTTTTTTGTTTTAGGTAAAAAATTGTGGATGCTAAATGTCACGCCGCGGAGCGTCTAAAAAAACATAAAAGAAAATATTAGTAGTCGGCCATTTTGTACATCGAATATATATATATATATATATATATATATTCTAACAGCTTGATACTCATACTAAATAGATGTGTAATTCATTTTATGAGTGAATCACTTTTCCATACGAAAAAAAATTGTTAAATTCGCACATGATTTTATACCCGTTACCGTGGCCTAAGGCCTTAAGATGCAACGAAAATTTTGGTTTTGCCCATTTAAGTTACCAAAATTATTGAAACATTTTTTAACCTTATTAGGGTTCCGTAACCTAAATTTGGTAAAAAAGGGTTGGATAGTAATAAAAATAAAGAAATTTAAAAGTCAAGAATTTTTGTTGCATTCCAACGATGCAAACTTCAACACTATTTGGATTGTGCACTGTTCCTCGATGAACGCTGTTTGAGAATTTTTACCACGTTCGAATCGGAAATATGTGGAAAATCACAAGAAGAAAATCGGCGTGTTGAAACGTAACCTGCTAGCTTCGTGGCGTGTACTTGTGTGGTGATATTATGTCAAAGTGCAGTGAAATAAATAGCAACTGAAAATTACAGTGGATTTTCATTCATGTGATTCAAGTCGATTTTGAAGACATACTTTTTCAAGCGACTTACATTTTTAAATATACGATTTATACTTTTTCAAGATCCAATAATTTTGTATATCTATATATTTTGTCTAGAATATTTCGATGGACAGCCATGCGATGTTGTTGAAGTTTGCATAGTTGGAATGCAACAGGATATTTTTCTATTTTCCATTTTTCTCCATTTTCAGTGTTATCTAAAATCATTCTCGACAGAGTTAGGTTGTAGGTTTCTGATGAGAAGCTTAAAAACGGTTCGGCGTAGCTTTGTTCTATCAATAAAAATTGGCAATTGGAAAAAAGTTATTTCTGTTGCGTTTCAACGATGCAAACTTCAATTTCATGATTTTCCACCCTCTCCTAAGGGTGGTTTTCGTGACTCGATAATCGTGATCCTTTTTTAGGCTAGTTTTTCGAGCTTCCTGATGTTAATATCGAAAAGTAAATGTGTGATCTACGTTCATAGGTAGATACAATTTTTTCGATTTCTCACCCTCTCCTAAGGGTGGGTTCCGGGACTCGTACATGACCGATACATGTTTTTTGTACGCGAAACACACGAAGCAACTAGTTGATTAGCAAAAATTGTGAATAAAATAAAAATCGTTGCATGGCAACGATTGCAAACTTCAACATCTTAGAACAATATCATTCAATCATATAGACCCACAAATAAAAATTTCAATACCTCCATGACAACAAAATATTTAGGTTTGATGGTAGAGGGTGTTTTTCTATTGACTTAGGGATGACAAAACATAGAAGAAAACCCTCAAAATATTTCTTCTTTCATTAGGACATTTTTTTGTGTCAAGCACGTAATTAAAAACTTTAAACTTAATTCGAAAATTAAGTTCTAGCACTAGAACCTTGGGTCATGGTTCCAACAGGATGATTAAAAAACTGGGTGATGATTTTCTTTAAAAAATAATACGCACCACCTTAGGAGATTAGGACCTGCGTCCATAGATTCTACCAACGATGACACGTTTTACGACGTTGAAGTTTGCATCGTTGGAATGCAACGAAAAAAAAATTATTTCCTCATTTTCTTACGCTGGTGAAGTTTGTATCGTTGGAAAGCAACGAAAATGCTTTTTTTTTCAATTATTTCATTTCTTTTCGTTTTCATCATCGTCCAAAATCTTATCTTGCAAATTTGGACTCGGGATCTCCGATTAGAAGCCCTAAAACCCTTTGGGCGATTTTCTCTACACGCATTTGTCGAAAAAAATTGGGTATCCGACATTTTCCTTGGGTTCCAACGATGCAAACTTCGGTATTATATTTTCTTCATCATCCAAAATCTTATCCAGCAAATTTCGGCTTCAGATTTCTTATAAAGATCGTAAAAAAATATTTGAGTGTTTTTCGTAGCCCAAATTGCCCAGAAAAAAATCTGGCTGCTAAACATTCCTTGCGATCCAACAACACAAACTACAACATCACATGAGGTTGAAGTTTGCATCGTTGGAATGCAACGAAAATTCTTTTTGGTTTTTTTATTTCCTCATTTTGATGATGATTTAAAATATTTTCTTACATATTTAGGGTGAAGATCTCTAATAAGAATCCCGAAAAACTTTCGAGGGGTCTTGGAGGGCCGAATATGCCAAAAAAAAAAAAAAATTGGACTAAAAACTTTCGTTGCGTTCCAACGATGCGAACTCCAACATCATCTCATTTTCATTATTATCCACAATCATGTTGCGCAGATATTGTCGTAGGTGGCTAAATGAGAATCCTAAAAAATATTCGCGTGTTTTTCGTAGATTTGATCTGCCAAAGAAAAATTTGCGACATAAAAAATCATTTTCGTTTCATTATAACGATGCAAAATTCAACGTCACAATATCATGGCGTTTTTTTTTACGTCCAATGATTCGACAAAATCGTATCCATTGTATCACAAGCGACAAGATCGAACTCGACAACTCTTAATTTTTTCTCGGCACTCCTATTGTTGCAGATCTGTCGAAAAATCGTTTCGGCGAACTGCCGGAGGAAGTGACGGAATTTCCATTTCTGGAGAAGTTGCATCTCTATCACAATGCCATAAGGGTGATACCGGAGACTGTGGTGATGCTGCAGTCCCTGACCTATCTCGATCTCAGGTAAAGCTGATTTATCTACCACGCGTTTACGTCCCGTTCCCATACAAAAAATCGAAGACTCCTCTCGTGAAACCTTCGGCCAAGAAAATGCCACGTTCCACATCGGATGATCATGCGCTGTTTATTTTTTGCGGCTGACTGCAATTTTACATGACGACACTTGGTGACTTTTGTTCTCGTTTGCCGTTTTTCTCGCCACGTGGACGACACAGTCGTAATCAATTGACGGCCTTACCGCGCGAGGTCTGCAGGCTACCTTTGCAAACGTTGCTCGTGGCGCACAACAGGCTCACCTCGTTGCCCGAGGAGCTTGGGAGAATGTCCTCGCTCGCTGAGCTCGACGCTGGCTGCAACGAGATCGTGAGTCTGCCGCCGCGAATAGGTGACTTGCCGCGGCTTAGGTGCCTCGACCTCAGGAGCAACTTTCTCGTCCACCTGCCCATCGGTAAGTGACGTCCGCCACCATTTGACGACAGCTTGCACTTTTGGCATAGCCATCGTCAACTCCCGGTCCCCGAAGCTCGGAACAAGTTTACGATCGACTCGTAAAGTCGATCCTATTGGGTCATAGAAATTAGGCAGCGTGCTTCGAACATTGCAGAATATGCAAGAACGGAAAAAAGTTCGAGGAATCAAACGGTAACGTGTTTAAACAAATGGAAGGCCTGGAAGTTTTTGAAAATGTGGGGCTTTTTTAATATTAGGACGTTGAATAAGTTCTCGCTGTTTTCCAACGGATGGCGTTACCAGAATTGCGTGCGTGTAGTTTAAGATGGCAACGCATCTACAGGGTGAGGCACTAACTGTTGCCACCTTGAATATCTCTGTAATTATCGACGTCACAAAAAAATGTTTGAACCCAAAGTTGTACCGTACGAAAGGGGTCATCAAACGCGACCATTTTTTTTTTTTCATCTCAGTGGAGACGCTGTCGCACAGTAAAGGTCACCTCCACTTTTGTAAACGGGACGGTACATTTTTTTTCAACTATCTTGTAGACCATCGAAAATTGCATAAAAAGCATTTAGGGGTCAAAGTCGTTCAAGGTCATTTAAGATCAAAAAGTGACATGAACTTTATTTTTATGTGATATTACCTTTGATCACAGTAGATGTTCAAAGTGATTGCCATTGGAATCAATGCAGTATTGCAATCTCCTCATCACGAATTTCTTATCACTTGGGCACTTATCGCCGAAGTCTTGCCATTGTCTTGTATGTGAACAACGGCACCAAACCTACAATGTACACGGAACAGTGTACAATGTTTCGCCCAAACAGACCCAAGATAACGATAGTAAGAATGGTGAGACTAGTATTGATGAATCAAGCGAATGTAAATGATGTACGAGGGTGGGGTGAAAAGTTTCCGGCCTGACCAAGAGATGGTGCCACTAGGTCTAGTTTTGGAGCGGCGTCCTACAGTACCATTCCTACCGAGCTTGTATGTACAGTTTCAGCCCAATCGCTACGTTAGTTTACGTTTGAGAGCACATTGCGCGAGACGCTTCCGTTGTTTTCGTAAAAATGGAAAAATTGGAAAAACGTGCTGTCATCAAATACTTCCATTTGAAAGGTTTTACACCAAAACAAATAAAAGAAGAGATGGATTCAGCACTAGGAGACTCCTCCCCATCATATTCAACTATTAATCAGTGGGTTTCTGAATTTAAAATTGGTCGTGTGAGAACCTCTGATGAGCTTCGCTCAGGACGGCCCGTTGAAGTCACAACTTCAGAGATGATTGAAAAAATCCATAAAATAGTGTTGGAAGACCGCAGGTTGAAAGTGCATAAGATAGCTGAGACCTGTAGGATGTCAGCTGAACGTGTGCGAAATATTTTGCACAACCATTTGAACATGGAAAAGCTGTGTGCAAGGTGGGTGCCGCGTTTGCTAACGCTCGACGCTACCGACAATTTGGCGCTGTATAGACGTAATCCAAACGAATTTTTGCATCGATTTATAACTGTTGATGAGATATGAGTCCACCACTACACTCCTGAAAGTAAAGAACAGTCAAAACAGTGGGTTGGAAAAGGGGAACCAACCCCAAAGAAGCCAAAAACAATTTTATCGGCAAACAAGGTTATGGCTACTGTTTTTTGGGATGTGAGAGTTATGAGAAATGTATCAGTATTGATGGAGATTATGTTGAAAAATAAAGCAAAAAAAAATTTTTAAATATCGTTTTTCTTGGTCAGGCCGGAAACTTTTCACCCCACCCTCGTATTCTTTTGAAGAGCAAACTGATATGCTTCTAATTTACGGAGAATGTGAGAAAAATGCAGTGAGAGCTAGAGACTTGTACGCTGAAAGATTTCCTGAACGTTCTCATCCTACACGCCGTACATTTCAAATTTTGCACGCTAAACTGAGGACAACTGGATCCTTAACCCGTGGGGAAAGTAACCGACAAAAGCGAGTTACTAACGAAGAAACGGAAATTGGTGTTCATGCCGCCGTTCATCGAGACCCTTGTGCGAGTTGTCGTCAAATTGCGAGGGAATCTGGCGTAAGCCAAAGAAGTATTCTACGTGTTCTACGTCGTCATAAATATCATCCTTACCACATCAGTCTCCACCAGGAATTAACTGGTACGGATTTCACGAATCGCACTGAATTCTGCCGATGGGCTCAACGCCAGATTCAGAGAGATGACTCATTTATTAATCGGATTTTATTTACTGATGAGGCAACATTTACGAATCATGGAAATATTAACTTGCATAACATGCATTTGTGGTCAACTGAAAATCCACATTGGCTGCGGCAAGTTGCACACCAAAGACCGTGGTCGGTTAATGTATGGTGTGGGATTATTGGAGATAGAATCATAGGTCCTTATTTCATCGAAAGGAATCTTAATGGTAGGAAGGACACCACATTCCTTCAAGAAACTTTAGGTCCGTTATTGGAAGATATACCTTTAGAAACAAGTAACAGAATGTGGTATCAACACGATGGGTGCCCGGCACATTTTTCGCTGATAGCTAGAAATTAATTGCAAAAGAGATTTCCAAATCGTTGGATTGGACGCGGCGGAGCTGTATCGTGGCCGGCTCGCTCGCCAGACTTGACGCAACTGGACTTTTTCTTGGAGGGATACTTGAAAGATCTTGTTTATAAAGAACGTCCAACTACGCCGGATGATATGCGTGAGAGAATTCGTCGAGCCTGTGATTCGATAAGTGCCGAAGTGATAGGAAATTCTACACAATCCGTGTGAGGAGATTGCAATACTGCATTGATTCCAATGGCAGTCACTTTGAACATCTACTGTGAATAAAGGTAATTTCACGTAAAAATAAAGTTCATGTCACTTTTTGTTCTTAAATGAACTTGAACGACTTTCACCCCTAAATGTTTTTTATGCAGTTTTCGATGGTCTACAAGATAGTTGAAAGAAAAATGTACCGTCCCATTTAAAAAAGTGGAGGTGACCTTTACTGTGCGACAGCGCCTCCACTGAGATAAAAAAAAATGGTCGCATTTGATGACCCCTTTCGTACGGTACAACTTTTGTTTCAAACATTTTTTTGTGATGTCGATAATTACAGAGATATACAAGGTGGCAACAGTTAGTGCCTTACCCTGTATAAAAAAGTGCTATAAGCAAGCTTGAAATTCAGTGTATGTCCTCACGCCGAAGTGCAAACAACTTTTTTCTTCATAGTGTTAAACATGTCAAATTTCACGCCAAAAAGTAATTGCGGGGACGCGAATACTCTTAATGCACTACTTTATTTAAAAAAATATATTTAGTGCACTGAATATGCACTAAAATGCACTGAATATGCACTAAAATGCACTAAATATGCACTAAAATGTACTAAATTTGTACTAAACAATGCACGTATTTAATGCACACTTTTTTTTAATCTGCAGCTGAAGCCCACAGAATTCTTGTTGAGACTCACGGCGACCATGCTCTGTCGGAAACAACATGCAGAGATTGGTTTAGACGCTTTAAAAATAATGATTTTGATGTTTTGCATTTGAGGCATTACTTCGTGAAGAATTATGTCAGTTTCGACATGTTCATCACAGAACAGTTTCGAAACGTTTGAAAGCATTAGGAGTGATTTTTTAAAATAAAGCATTAATGTTCATGAAAAAACAGCGAGAACTTATTCAACATCCCAATATATATTTTAAAAAAATGAATTTATCATTTGTTCGGCATTATGATAAAATTGTCGGTAATACACAAGTATTAAAAAAAGAACGATTGTTCTATCGTACGATTGTTGGAAATAGACGTCTTTTTCATAATTAGTTTCGATCGTTGGCCAGGATCGTGACTTTCGTCTAAAAATCAGAGCCCGACAAAAATAAACAACAAGTATACAAAGATTTGTAAATATTAATAAGAATCTCACAAATGCCGAACCAACGGTAATAATATGGCAATAATATTAATAATAATCAGATCGTCATTATCAATATTGTTAATTAATATCACATAATATATAACAATAGCTGTTGACAATGACTGTAAGAACGATATAATTATTATAGTTATTTTTATTATTAGTTATAGTTATATATCGTTATTATAGTTATTGTTAACAACAGTAATATGGCAATGATAATAATAACAATATACTGATATGCTAATAATAATAATTATTATATACCGATATGATGATATAATACTATTTCTATTCGTTTTTATTATTACTAATATGTCGATATATTATTTTTATTATTGTTATTATTAATAATAAAAATAGATATTATTATTAATAGTCATTATTATTATTAATATAAAATATGATTATTATTTAATAATAATGGCAATTCGAATAACCATATCGTTATTATTAATATTGATGCGCCCTTTCACAATATCAAACAGCTCTAGAAAAAAAAACTTTTGCCATATCTATACAGCCTGAAAATAAAAACATCCTTCACTTTTACTCCTCGTGACCACAAAGACTTGTACTTTCCACCGAGAAAAAATGTCCACTCGGCTGAGGAGAAAAAAAAAGAAATTCCCGTGCAACGAGTCGTCGAATTGAATGAATCGAGTGATTTTTGTTTCATTCGCAGAACTGACGTACCTGAGACTCGTTAGATTGGACATCAGTAGCAATCGAATATCGGTACTGCCGAACGAATTGAGAAAAATGAAGAGCCTCGTGGAACTGAGACTCTCGGACAATCCGCTGACCTCGCCGCCCGCTTCGGTGAGAGCGTTTTGTCTTCGGAGGTTTTGGATTTTGAGACTTTTACCCCGCAATTTTTTTTTGCGCCCCTGCAATTTCGTGTTTTTGCTTTTTCCCCCGTAATTTTTTTTCTCTTATTTCCCCCGTAATTTCGTTTTTCTCCGTAATTTCGTTTTTGGTGGTTTTTTTCTTTAATTTTTGTTTTTTCTGTTTTTCCACCCGTAATTTCGTTTTTGGTGGTTTTTTCTTCTATTTCTGTTTTGTTTTCTTCAATTTCTGTTTTTTCTTCAGCGTCTGTTTTTTTCTTAAATTTTTGGTGGTTTTTTTCTTCAATTTCTGTTTTTTTTCTTTAATCTCACTTTTTTCCCTTCAATTTCTGTTTTTCACTTAAATTCCTATTTTTTTATCTCCAATATTTTTTTTGTCCAGTTGTGCGTTCGCGGGCGAACGCACATTTTCAAGTACTTGGAGGTACTTCGGAGGTTTTGGATTTTGAGACTTTTACCCCGCAGTTTTGTTTTTTGCGCCCCGGTAATTTCGTGTTTTTGCCCTTTCCCCCGTAATTTTTTTCTCTGTTCCCCCCCCCCCCCCCGTAATTTCGTTTTTTCTCCGTAATTTCGTTTTTGGTGGGTTTTTTTCTTCAATTTATGTTTTTTCTGTTTTTCCACCCGTAATTTCGTTTTTGGTGGTTTTTTTCTTCTATTTCTGTTTCGTTTTCTTCAATTTCTGTTTTTTACTTAAATTCCTATTTTTTTGTCCAGTTGTGCGTTCGCGGGCGAACGCACATTTTCAAGTACTTGGAGCGACAGGCGGCGAAGCACGAGAGGGCGAGGGGTGGCAGAGTGAGGCGAGGCCCTCTCGAGGCCCGTGGCCACGCGACCCTGGACACGAGGTCGCACAGGCGTCACAACGTCGACAGCGGCTACAGCACGAGCGACGGCCTCGACAAGCGTTGGTCCCAAGAAATACACAGCGCGGTTAGTGCGATCGTATTAATCATATCTATCGTCGAACTTTACAATCGACTCGTCGTGCCTTATTGGACAGCATTGCACAAATTTTCGTAGCGATTCCGCGCACTCGTACGATTAAGGACGACACACGTGCACGGCCCACGACCAGAGTATAAGTGCACCGAGATTACGACCGTTTTTTTTTTTCGTCACGTTCAACCAAAATTATAACGATTTGGAAAAATCCTTTTTTGGATACCTCTTTCCTCTCCCCCCGCTTTGCCTCTCTATTTGTGTAATCCTTTGGTTTGAATATCTGAGATTATTTGAGAAAATATTTTTGAGTTGAATCGTTGCGGTTACTGTTGAAAAATTAATTTTGAGGTGAAAATTTTCATCTGATAATGAAAATCTGTCATACTGCGACGCCGCTGAAGAAATCTTGCTCGTCATGATGATGCCTTTTTTTTAAATATTTTGAGATAATTTATTCTTCTAATATAGTTCAAATTTTGCCAATTATTCCGTAAAAATATCTTGCTCGGTTTCGTTTGGGTTTGACTTTGTTGTATTTCGAAAAATTGTATATAATATCGTTCAATTAAATTGCATACGATAAATAATTAATTTAACTGAGTTATATGACAAATCAATAAAAGAACAAGAGAATAAAAGTATTGAATTAATTTAAATGCCAGTAACTTTTGCAGCTGTTTGAGAAACTTTAATGAAAAGATTTTTTTTTTTATTTCCACATATTTGATTTGGCTGATTTAGGTTGGAAGAATGACTCGAACGTTTTTACGATTTCTTTTTAGAGCTTTGCGACCTCAATTTGCAAGTCAAGGTTTGGATAATGAAAAAAAAAAATAGAAATGAAAATGAAGAAAAAAAAATCGTTGCATTCCAACGATGCAAGCTTCGACGTCGTAAACTTTTAGAATTTTGAGTATCGACTTAACGAAATAAAGTATGTGTAATATTTGATTCAATGGAAACACTTATAGCGAGTGAGGCGACATCTATTAGCAGTGGAAATGATTTCTAAGCCATCAGACTTGTCATGCGACTTTTCCTACAAAAGTTTCACAGTTCGCAGCGGGTCATCGCATGGTGGCTAGGAGGTTCATCCAGGTGGAGGCGCTTCGGGGATTTCAACGTCACCTCTTTTTTTTTTAAATGGGCCCACTATTTTTAAATAATTTAACCAAGGAACTTGAAATAAGTCCGAGATTATCGATCAAGATTTAGTATAAAAAATCGCTAAATGAGAAATTTCAATGTTTTTAGCCTAGAATCGATTTAAAAACAGTGCAAACACTTACTCCTATAAATGATATTGAAGTTTGCATCGTTCGAACGCAACGAAACCTTCGTGGCTCAACCGTTTTTGGCACATCAAAAAAATCACTCAAACGTTTTTCAGGATCCTCAGATATTTTCAACCGAAATATGTAAGAAAAGATTCCGGATGATAATGAAAATGAAGAAATAAAAAGAAAATGAGAAAGAATTTTCGTTGCATTCCAACGATGCCAATTTCAACATCGTCTCCTATAATAGGTGCTCAAAGTTATGGCCACTACTTTCAATGCACGCTTGCAGTACGCATTGATTGCATCGTCTTATTAATCACAAACTTCTCAATGCTTTTCAAACCAAGTTGATAAGATTCTTAGTTGCGAACAATGCAAACAAAGCCGCACGACTCACCTGGATTTTGCTTAAGTATTAAACTATTGAAACCTCAATTAGAGCCTGTTCGTTGATTCGTTCGTTACGGGGCGGTATCTGAATAAACGGCGAGAAAAACAGGTAAACTTCGGGAATTTTTATCTCAAAAACTAATGTTTCGATTGGATCCGGGTTTTTTTAATTGGAAAATATGTATATTGCGGTATGTTTAGGAATTTTTTAAAATAATTTCGTTGACTAGAACGCGATTCAAACGCGATTATCACGAAACATAGTTGTCAAAGTCGGTGCCAGATGTATCTCGAAAACGGCTTGTCCGATTTTGTCCAAATTTGGATACAATATTCTTCGATAGTTTTTCTCGTTCGCCACGTAGGGGTTTTTCATTCGATTGAACCATTGCTTTTTTATGCAATGCGTATGCAATCCAAAATCGTCGGAAATTGCGAACGAAAAACGAATGTTAAATCAAAACGGTCGCAATTCCGTCAAAAATGAACATTTAAAAAAAATCCTACGTGGCGAACGAGAAAAATTATCGAAGAATATTGTATCCAAATTTGGACAAAATCGGACGAGCCGTTTTCGAGATACATCTGGCACCGACTTTGAAAACTATTTTTCGAGATAATCGCGTTTGAATCGCTTCCAGACAACGAATTTATTTTAAAAAATTCCTAAACATACCTCAATGTACATATTTTCCAAAAAAAAACCCGGATCCAATCGAAACATTAGTTTTTGAGATAAAAATTTCCGAAGTTTACCTGTTTTTCTCGCAGTTTACTCAGGTACCTTTTCTTAACAGCCGAAAGTAGTAATAACACATACGTTAAGTCTAAAAAATAATGATGAACTCTTTCCTTAAAAAAAAAATCATGAAAATCCGCAAATTTTGCATAAGGTCTATTTTCATAAAGTTTCCTTTAGGGGTCTTCTCACTTTAGACGCTAAAAAAGGCTATTTTCATGAATTTTTTTGATAGGTTTTTATTACAGATATTGATATAAAAGTTGTTACACTTAATAAATACACTTTCAAAATACATTAAACATTTTTATTTATTTATTTGAGACACTATTTATAGACGAAAATGATAGTTGAAAAAATAAGCTTTAGCTATAGTTGTAAAGATTATGTGGTAAAAATTTCATAACGATCGGTTCATTAGTTTCGACGATTTTATCGACAAGCCGTCGAAAAACGTTGTTTCGAGAAAGACGGGTTTAAAGTTTGTTTGGGTTACATAAATACATTTAAAAAATTGTCTTAATGTATTTGGATAGTGTATTTATTAAGTGTAACAACTTTGATATCAATATCTATAATATAAACCTATCAAAACAATTCATAAAAATGGCCTTTTTTAGCGTCTGAAGTGAGAAAACCCCTTAATACAGACTGACGCGATTGATAAGACAATACAATCAATGCGAATCAGATGGCAAGCGTGCATTGAAAGTGGTGGCCATCACTCCCGAGCACCTTTTATAGGACTAAGTCTTTGCACCGTTATTGTAATCGATTCTAGGCTAAAAACATTGCCATTTCATTTTTATCATTTTTTTAACAAATGCTGACCGTTCATTTTAAAATTTGTTTTGTGAACTCATTTTTAGTTTATTGATAAAGGTTGAAAAAATATAGTGCTCCCATTTAAAAGAAAATGGAGGTGACCTTGAAATCTCCAAAGCGCCTGCACCACGTTGAACTTTGTAGCCACCACTCGAAGACCCCCTCTAACTCTGCAAACTTCTGTGGAAAAAGTTTTCCCCCAAGTCCGATAGGTTAAAACATATTTCTACTGCTAATAGTTGTGCCTAACCTGGTATGTAGTATTTACAGTAAGCGTCGATTATCCGAATCAATTGGGCCCGGGCGCCTTTCGGATAATCGAACAGCAATATTTCGTGGGCGAAAAAAAGTTTTTATGTATATATATATATATTAGGGTGATTCGTTTCAGGGTAACTTGTTTTTTGACCCATCGTGCCCGAAAACCTTTTGTTGGTACCCAAAAACGAAGTTTCGTGTTGTCAAAAAATATTTAGAGGTCGCGGATCAAAATTGAAGGTTTCCCATTTGATTAACATTGAAAAAATGTTTTTCTCATTATTAGTGTTACCATTCTGCAAATTTTGATATCGCGATATTTTCCAAGTGGGTTCTCATAGGAAATATGATACTTTACAATAAAGTTCATTGAGCCATGTCCGTAAATTCAACCGCTTCAGCGATATCATTATTTCAAGTGAATATTGTATGAAAATATCTATTTAAACGGCTGTAACACCTAAGCTTTTACATATATCGAAAAAAATTCAAATGAGAACTATGTAGAGAAAGTAATTTGCTACAAAAATGTCTTATAAGCCGAGCCCGTAAATTCAACTCTTTCTCAGCTATAGGTGGATGAAGTAAAATAAATAGATTTTTTTTTGTTTAAAAAAAAATCTATTTATTTTACTATATTTCTATTATCTATATTTACTATATTTCTATTTACTACATTTCTATTACTATATTATCTATTTATAAATAGATTTTTTTTAAACAAAAAAATCTATTTATTTTACTTCATCTACCTATAGCTGAGAAAGAGTTGAATTTACGGGCTCGGCTTATAAGACTTTTTTGTAGAAAATTACTTTCTCTACAAAGTTGTTATCTGAATTTTTTTCGATATATCTAATAGCTTAGGCGTTACAGCCGTTTGAATAGATATTTTCGCACAATATTCACTTGAAATAATGATACCGCTGAAACGGTTGAATTTACGGCCATGGCTCAATGAACTTTATTGTGGAGTATCATATTTCCGATGAGAACCCACTTGGAAAATATCGCTATATCAAAATTCGCGGAATGGTAACACTAATAATGAGAAAAACATTTTTTTCAATGTTAATCAAATGGGAAACCTTCAATTTTGATTCACGACCTCCAAATATTTTTTGACAACACCCCCCTTTCACGAAAGTTCGTTTTCGGGTACCAACTAAAGGTTTTCGGGCACGATGGGTAAAAAAAAAGTTGCCCTGAAACGAATCACCCTGATATATATATATATATATATATATATATATATAAGAAAATACAATGAACATTAATATTTTAACAATACAAGTACATTTTTGGTGAATTGAAAATAACCATTGTATCATTTAATGATATAGAAGGAAGTTAAACATGTATTTGAAAATAATCAACATTCGTACATCTTTGAGTTCTCATCTATTTATTTTTGAAAAAGTCGACTATAAAATATATAATATTGAATGAGATAAAATATTTCGGAATATCAGTAACTATTGTAGCTGCTTAGACAACTTTTCGTATTTTCATAATTAGTTCTTAATTTTCTGGACCCTACTTTTCCTTCGCACATTTCTTTCGTCGTTTCGCAGTTCCCCAATCGCTCACATTTCACACGAATCTTTCTCACGACTCCAGAGCTTCTTTAATGCCCTATCGCATGTAATACATATACACCCACGCACACAAATAAAAAAAACGCATTCAACATCCTCGTCCATCCCCCCCAGTCCGACTGCAGCTCTCCCGTGAAGCGTAAATAAAATCAGCCCAAGTCGAATGAATTTCCACGGTAGAGAAAATGTTGTATATGAGACTCGCCACTATCGGCTGCGTTAAAATAATCAGCGCAATGTACAATAAATTTCCGCTACGCAGTAAAAAAAAGATACACAAAGATTGTAAAAGTTCTTCCTCGACTGACCTATCCTCGTGTTTTTCTTCGTGTTCGAAAACATATAAATGTAGGTGCACGATAACGAGGCGAGAACGGCGTGGCGACAAGAGTGCTCACCCTTATCGATAACGCTGCCGATCGAGGCGAGCGTGAACGGCTCCTGCAGCGGGACTTCGACACCGAGCACCATCTCACCGGGGGAACACACCTCGCTCGAGGACGAGTTGGGGAAGGTTAGTTTCCGGATATCTTGGACCTTCCGATTATTTTATTTTTTTCATCTCTTTATTTTTATTACCAACTAAACGTTTTTGTTCAGGTTTAGGTTATGGAACCCTAATAAGGATCTTCAAAAATGTTTCAGTGATTTTCGTAGGCTAAATGTGCTGAACCAAAATTTGGCGATAGGAAACAAAAATATTTTCGGGATAAACTTCCGAAATGCTGTTACACCCAATTTGGCTGAAATTTCAGGGAGACCCAAACAAACCCAAACAAATTCGATATCTCGTAAACGATTGGAATCCGCCAAAAATCCCTTCAGGGGCATGTCTTTATATATAAAGGGGTTAGGCCACTTTAGAGGCCGAAAATATAGGCTTTTTGGGGATTTTTTTTCTCAGAAAAACTAGAAAATAAATCGAGATTACAAAAAAGGGTGTTTATCATACATATCAGTGACTGTATACAATAATTTTTTTGAAGCGATTAATTTCCAAATGGCGGCTGTGCAGCGTTTTTGCGATAACGTCTCCGTTTTTCCAGGGTCCACGGCCGGACAAACAGCTCCTGTAATTTTTGAATTATAATGAACCAATGATTTTTTTTTTCGATTATATATAACAACTGCTATAGAAGTACGTATGCTTTTTTTCTCGATATTTTGACTTTGGCCAAATGGCACACTTCTTAAGTGGAAAATGAAAAATTTGCCTAAAAATATTTAAAAAATCCTACGTACTTCCATAGACAATGTATTTTTCAAGATATATTCAACATTTCAAGTGAAGCGGTTGAAAATTGTCTGAGTCATGTTTCCGGCCAACTTAAAAAATGCAGTTGTGAGATAAACGCTGCACTGCAGCCATTTTGAAATGAATCGCTTCAAAAAAATTATTGTATACAGTCACTGATTTGTATGATAAACACCCTTTTTTGTAATCTTGATTTCTTTATAGTTTTTCTAAAAAAATCCCCAAAAAGCCTGTTTTTTCGGCCTCTAGAGTGGCCTAAGGCCTAAGACCTTAAGGCCTTAGGCCGCAGTAACGGGTATAAAATCATGCGCGAATTGAACAATTATTTTTTCGTATGAAAAAGTGATTCACTCATAAAAATTAATTAATTTTTATGAGTGAATCACTTTTTCATACGAAAAAAATCAACGAAATACGAAAACATCTATTTAGTATGAATATCAGGCTGTTAGAAAAAATATATATATATATTTTCGATGTACAAAATAGCCGAATACTAGTATTTTCTTTTATCTTTTTTTTAGGCGCTCCGCGGCGTGACATTTAGCATCCACAATTTTTTACTTAGAACAAAAAACAAAAATTCGCGTTATTCTACATCAGAATACCTAGAGAAGTACGTAAGGAATTAAAAAAATATTGTTTTATTCAAGAGTTGTGGGTATTTGAACTTAAGAAATGAATATTCAGTTAAAAATTCCGTTATAACTGCTCATAAACTGCTCATACAATAAAAAGTTTTCGATTAATCAGAAATTCCGTACGTACTTCCCTACGAAATGCAATTATGAACATAACTTTTAAATTTGAAGTAAATCGAGTGAAAATCGTCGAAGTTATTTGTCACGTCAATTGGAAAAAAGCTGTTTCGAGTAGTCGGCCATTTTGTACATCGAAAATAAATATGTATATATTTTCTACCAGCTTGATATTCATACTAAATGGATGTGTAATTAATATTATGAGAGAATCACTTTTTCACACGAAAAAAAAAATTGTTTAATTCGCACATGATTCTCTACCCGTTACTGTGGCCTACGGTTCGGGTTAAATGGAATATCTGTGCAAAATTTCAACCAAATCGGGTGTAGCAGCTTTTCGGAAGTTCAGCCTATTTTCGTTGCACCCCAAGGATGCAAACTTCAATACCGTCTTTTTTCCCCGGTCTCGTGGGACGTAATTTCGTTTCCGTTTTCATCTCTCTCTCCATTATGATCATTACAATTTTTGTACGAAAATTGAATGAGATAGGTTTTTATTTATTTACTTCTTGACGGCTCGCGAGTGAGGCAGGGAAACAAGGGGACCAACGTCCCACGCCAGTGTACTCGATCCACTCGAGGCATAGAAGAAGAAACAATGAAAGTATATTCGCGCGGACCGCGTGGACGTGCGAGCGTACGTCTAAAGTTAGAAAATCGAGTGAGCCGCTGATTCGCGATAACGAAGTCCGAGGCTATGACGGCCGATGGAGTCCTAACTGCCAAGCCCGCCATCGTTGGCTAACGCTCAAACCTTCTCGACCCTGACCCATTAACTGCATCTCCACTGTATCGTCCGTGAATATTGTCGAGTGTTTTGTTACCGTTCCTTTTTTCCCCGATATGTATGTATGTGTATATATATATATATATAAATTGATTAAGGGGGGAGATCTATTTAGGGGAGGAAAAAAATGCTGATTTTCATGATTTTCTTTTTAAAAGGAAAGACTTTACCTTTCTTGAGACCGAGGGTATGTTTTATTACTACTTTTGGCTGTTTCATGGTATTTTTTATAATCTTTAAAAATTGCGGAGGTATGGCGGATGTTGCCAGACGGCGTGACCCGTAGCGTCGGCGGATTTAATCTGAAGAAGATCAACGACGATTTTTCTTTCATTAACATTCATACGCAGAATGTGAACCAAGAAAAAGTGAGAATTGTTGAATATCGATTAAATCATACGCTTTGAAACAAAAATATTGGATTTTCCGAATAAAATGACTACATTTTACACTTACAATTTTTTTTGTTTTAATTTTCAAAAATATTTAGGACCATGTTTCAGACAGTAAGGTTAGAAAGATTTATACAAAATACCATCAGAATTGCTCGATTAGTTTTTTTTATCTATACCTACGTCACGCCAGTTTTGAAAATGCAGTTTAGAAGATCGTGCCATACGTCTGCCATTTTTAAGTATTAATTAAAAAATACCATTTAACAGCCAAGAGTAGTAACAAAAAACTAAGTCTCAAAAATAATGAAGAAATCTGTCCTTTGAAAAAAAAAATTATGAAAATCAGCAACTTTTTTTCCGCGCCTAAAGGTATCTCCCCCCTTAAAGGGTTAGGTTACAGGTTTTTTTTAGCGGACTGTAGGCTCGCGGAAAGTAAACTGGTTATTTTACCGCTTAAATAAATTTTGCTAAAGTGTCGATGCAGGTGAATCGCTCCGAAAACTCCGGAAAATCATTCCAGCGAGTAAAAATCCCCAGACACGTATTGAGATAAACATATGAAATATTCGTAACAATGACTTTGCTCCGTGGAAATCAATTACGATTCAATATACGGAATTTTCATCTTCGCTCGGATACAAATTTCTTTTTCGACGGTGTTGAAGTTTGCATCGAAAATTTCGTTTCTTTTTTTACATTTATTTTACTGCGATTACTATTTATATTATAATCTTCCGATTGTTTTCTTATTCCTTCGTTATTATTATTTCTTGTATCTTTATTTTGAGTACAATTTTCTATTTTTAGATAACAAGGATTTAGAGTCCTTATTGTCTCCAATAGAGGTTCGAAAAAAACGTTTGAGTGATTTTCGTAGCTTGAATCTTGTCAAAACATAGATTTTTTTTTTCTTTAACCGCGTCCCATGACGATGCAAAATTCAACAAAACTTTTTACCGTTTCTCCTTCGAGTGACACAATTGTGATACTGACAATGGAATTTTTATTTATTTTTAATCGTCGTTTTGCGCAGGCTATGATACTACACGATCAGCTCCAAAAGCGAAGACTGGAGAGGAGCGCTTCCGAAAATGGGACCGACGCTAGAAGGCCGATGGCCCATCCACTTCACAACAACTCCATCACACCGCCCGGGTAAGTAAATTCCAAAGTTCCAAAGGCTCCACCATGTTTCATTCACTTTATGCAGAGCCGAGCGACTCGCTGATGAATGGCAAGGGATTTTTTTACACGTAGACACGTCCAATAAACATTCAACTTTAAAATCTCGATAAGTTTCCCTACATTCTTTGCGAGAACAAAGAATTATTAAAAATCTTCCAGTTAAATTTACAAAAAAAAAAATCGAATTTGAACTTTCATTGGACGTATCTACTAAAAAAAAACAGCATGCTCTAACGTTCATCGGTGAAACGCTGGACCCTCCTTAAGGGGATACGGGGGATACGGGGATACGTCTACCTAGAGGCCCGAAAAAAATTGCCCAATTCGAAACTTTTTATTCTGGTAAACGGTTGGTCAAAAAGAAACGCTTTTTTTTCAACCCTACATATATTGAGAGTGTTCAAAAAAAAAACACCAAAAAACAACAGAAACATGGCCGCCGGCAGATGATGAAATTTTTTTTTCGCGACGTTTGGCGGTGGACACTCTCCAGGTCAAATGGTTCATCCGAAATCTTTCTATTACGAATATTTCTCTAAAATTTTCAGGGAACATAGCTTAAAGGTCGCTATCGAATAAAAGTATTTTTGGACAATGCAATTATTTCACTCACCTACGTAGATGTAGCCCGTTAACGGGGTCGTCTACTGAAGGCCGTTCTTTTATGCTTTTTTGGGGATTTTTTTTTGACAAACCATTAAAATAAAATAATTTATAAATTGTATATAATTTTTATTATCATTTGAACAAACTTTGTGAATTTTTCGAAGTCATTATATAGAATATAGTCGGAGATGCACCGCCCAACAGGAACACATGCATAAAAAGAGGTGCTCCACTGCTGCCATGATTCCGGCCGTTATGCTTATCGGAATTCAAAAAACCAAACGCAATTTCAATCGTGAGACTTGAGGCTCTACATGCAACTAAAATGAAGTTAGAATTGCAAAAAATAATTTTCTTTTACGCTTTAGAAAAAAATTCAATTTTTCGTATTTTTTTTGGGGTCTATATAGCTGATAAAAATAAAACTAACGAAACAATCTCAATTATTTTAGTTCAACTTGTAGTGATATATGTACTAAAGATGCTGAATAAATTTGAGCAGAATCAATCAAATAGTTCTTGAGATATCATGGCAGCAGTTTGAAAAAATCGTGTTTTGAGAAAAACGCGTTTGAAAGTCGTTGTATATAATTCATAATAAAAAAAATGGTCTCACCATCAATCTGCTATGCCTGGACCATAGAGTACACCTTCCTCTTCTTCGAATAAGTCATGCAGGGCCGTTTTCTCTTCTTTTGATCTGACACACTAGACGTCCCCCTTGATCGTGTTCTCTCACTCATCGTTTCTTCCAACTCGTTCCCCTCACCCAAACACCGTACACGTTAATCGCAACGTTTTTTTTGTTCCTAATACAAAACAAAAAGCACAAAAGTCACCACTAAACCCCGTCAATATTCTCGTCCCTGGTTTTTTTTGTTGCCTTTCTCGTTTCTTCTCCTCGTTCGTCCTGTCTCGTGTTTCTTCAGCCTCGCATGAATCCGCGTGCATGAGCGTTATTGTGCGTGAATCTATTTTCGCAGCCATTTGGAGAGCACACCGGCAATGCAGCAGGCGTCGACGAATTCGACGTCGCAACCGGTTCAGCCCGTGCAAACGAGTGTGACGAGCGCTAATAACGCGTCGCCCCAGACGAACGGTGAGGAGAAGAGGCCTCTCAATCACACGCAAACCTACAGGTAAAAGAGGAATTTCCGATTTGTACTCACCGCGCATTTTTTGGTCTCTTTTTGCTGCGGAAAATGTGTTTTTTTTTGTCGTTTTTATGTCTCCCTCTTTCTCTCTCCTGGCCTCTAACTCACGCCTCTAACGGCCCGGCTCTTTCCGATTTTTTTCCCCGACGCGCGAAGCCTCGAGGCTGTTCTCGTCTCTTCTTTTTCTTCACGTTTCTTCGTGCCTCACGGAAATTTGCTTCTCTTCGGATTCCAGAGAATACAAGGAAGCCCTTCGTCAGCAGAGAGTGAACGAGGGCCCGAGCGTTTACAGGCCCCGCGAACAGACCACACCGCCCGGCAACAACGAGACCCGTGACAACGAGAACGAGCCGAACCCCGCGAAAGACGCCACCGCCAAACAACTCTTCAACGAGGACAACGCCAACAGGAGGCCCGTGCAAAAGGTCACGCCCTCGCGTATAAATTATCAAAACGCAACGATCATAAACGGCAGCAACAGCGAGTACGCGGCGAAAAATGGCAAATATCACGAGCAACCGTACAAAAAGCCGAGCTCACCTGTCAAAATATCGACGAGCATACTCTCGGCTAATTCTAGTCCCGGACACACACCGAGACTCGTGAAGACCGCCGTTGGCTACGTCGAAGGTTCGAATTGCCAAGTTTTCTTCGTGTCTTTTTCTCCCTTAGGAATATCAATATACCTTTTCCTTCTCACTTTAGACGCTAGAAAAGGCGATTTTCATAATTTTTTAGAAAGGTTTATAGTATAGATATTGATATCAGGTTGATAAAAAAGTTTTGTCGCAATAATTTCAATATAATTTATTTATTTATATATCTTATACAAAACATTTCTAATCAACAATATATTCGCCATCGGTTTCTATGACACTCGATATTTCAAAGAAATTTGAAATATCCCTTCTGAGATCGTCGATGTTTTCGAAATTTTTGTTTCTCAAATATGCCTTCAAATGTCTGAACAAATGGTAGTCAGATGGCGCGATGTCGGGAGAGTATGGTGGATGAGGAACGGTATTCGAGTGAAGCTCAGTGATTGTTTTGTGGGATTCCTTTGCGACATGGGGTCTCACGTTGTCGTGGAGAAGGTGCACAGTCGCGCGTCTTGGCCGTTTTTTTCTTATAGCTTTTGCCAATTCCTGGAGATTTTCGATGTATCGTGTAGAGGAGATCGTCTTACCTACAGGGAGAAAATTGTGAAACAGCATTCCCTTTGCGTCCCAGAAACAGCACAACAAAACCTTTTGTGAGTGACGATCAGATTTCGGTTGGTGTGGCGGTTTTTCTCCGATAGGAAGCCAGTAGGCTAAACGCGTTCTGTTATCATACAAGACCCAGCTTTCATCTCCCGTCACAAGATCTTCTAAAAACTCCTTGCGATGGTGGCGAAGCAGGAGAGACTGGCAGATGGTCATGCGACAGTTCTTATTGTCGTCGGTGAGACGGTGTGGTATCCATTGAGCTAGAACCTTCCTGTATCCCAAGTTGTGTAAGTGATTGACTATTGACGGTTGGATGCAGCCAAGTTGTCTTGCTAGCTCGTGCGTACTTGCTTCCGGTTTTTCTTTGATGCAGCGGAGTAATGCTTCATCATCGATGGTCGACGGTCGTCCGGAACGTTCCTTATCTTCAAGGCTTGTGTCTCCAGATTTAAAACGATTGAACCAACGCTGGACTGTTCGATGAGAAACTACGTTCTCGCTGAATGCATCCTGTATATTTTTAGCAGTTGTGCTTGCGTTCGTGCCGCGCCGCCACTCGTAAAAAATGATCGCTCGAAGTTGCTCCTGCGAGATCGAAGCCATTTCCGTCCACTAGAACGCGCGCTCGCCCTTTTATACCCTGTCACGCGGAAGAGTAGAAAACATTCTAGAATATTCTCGACATAGCTCGATGTCATATTACGTCAATACGTAAAAAGACATTTTTTAAATTTTTGCGACAAAACTTTTTTATCAACCTGATACCTTTAGAGGTCTTCTCACTTTAGACGCTAGAAAAGGCGATTTTCATGATTTTTTTAAAAGGTTTATAGTATAGACATTGATACAAAAGGTGTTACACTTCATAAATACACTTGCGAAATACATGAAACATTTTCATTTATTTATTCAAGTCACGAAATAATAGACGAAAATGGTAGTTAAAAAAATGTCCTAAAAAATTGTAGGTCTGCGCTGTTGATGAAATCTCGGGGATGGATCATCCGAAACAAAAGAAACATTCGGTTTTAGATTCAGTATGTCAATGGCTATAACGCATTTCATAAGATTTTCGATATATGCAAAAATAACGAAATGACGGACATTTTTCGAAAAAAAACCTGTTTTTTCCTCCGTTTTTGGCAAAAAATAGCAATTATCAAAATTTAAAAAAAAACTTTATATGCGCTATAGCTATACAGTCGAACCTCGATATAACGAATCTCAAGGGAAGTTCGTTGTACTGAGGTTTCGTTATACCGAAGTCATGTCCCTTAAAATGATCTTCAAACAAAATATATTAGTATTATAAATATGGGGATATGTTTGAAGAAAGAAAGGTTTAAATTAGAGCATTTTTTACAAGCAATTAGAGTATAATGTCTATGATTATGTCGTTATATCATGTTTTCGAGTGTCAAGGGAATGAACCAATCTTCGTTATATCGAGGTTCGACTGTAGTTGTAAAGAATATGTGGTTGAAATTTCATATGGATCGGTTCAGTAGTTTTGAAGATTTTATCAGCAAGTCGCCGAAAAACGTCGTTTCGAGAAAAACGCTTTTAAAGTTTGTTTGGGTTACATAGATACATAAAAACATTTTTTTTTTTGTATTTTCAAAGTGTATTTATTAAGGGTGACAACTTTTATATCAATATCTATAATATAAACCTATCAAAAAATTCATGAAAATAACCTTTTTTAGCGTCTGAAGTGCGAAGACCCGTTGAAAAACGATGCAAACACTCCTGTAAAAGGTGCTCAAAGTGATGGCCACCACTTTCAACGCACGCTTGCAATCCGATTCACATTGATCGTCTTATTAACCACAGACTTTTCACTGCTTTCCAAAACAAGTCGATAAGATTCTTAGTAACGAGATATGTAAATAAAGCCGTACGACTTATCCGGATTTTGCTTAGTATTAAACTATTGAAACCTCAATTAGTGCCCGTTCGTTGATTCGCTCGTTACGAAAAACAAGGTAAACTTCACGAATTTTTATCTCAAAAACTAATGTTTCGATTGGATCCGAGTTTTTTTTATTGGAAAATATGTACATTGAGGTATGTTTAGGATTTTTTAAAAATGAATTCGTTGACTAGAAGCGATTCAAACGCGATTATCTCGAAACATAGTTTTCAAAGTCGGTGCCAGATGTATCTCGAAAACGGCTTGTCCGATTTTGTCCAAATTTGGATACAATATTCTTCGATAGTTTTTTCTCGTTCGCCACGTAGGGGTTTTTCATTTGATTGAACCATTGCTTTTTTATGCAATGTGTATGCAATCCAAAATCGTCGGAAATTGCGAACGAAAAACGAATGTTAAATCAAAACGGTCGCAATTCCGTCAAAAATGAAAATTTCAAAAAAATCCTACGTGGCGAACGAGAAAAACTATCGAAGAATATTGTATCCAAATTTGGAGAAAATCGGACAAGCCGTTTTCGAGATACATCTGGCACCGACTTTGAAAACTATGTTTCGAGATAATCGCGTTTGAAACGCTTCCAGTCTACGAATTTATTTAAAAAATTCCTCAACATACCCACTGTACATATTTTCCAATAAAAAACAACCCGGATGCAATCGAAACATTAGTTTTTGAGATAAAAATTTCCGAAGTTTGCCTGTTTTTCTCGCCGTTTACTCAGATACCGCCCCTTAACAGCCAAAAGTAGTAATAAAACATACGTTAAGTCTAAAAAATGATGAACTCTTTCCTTTGAAAAAAAATCATGAAAATCAGCCATTTTTTTCCTCGCCTAAAGGTGTCTTCCCCCTCAAAGCTGTCAGGATCAGCTCTATGAATATTCACGCAGTTTTGCGAAACGTCAATTCATCCATCGCTGTCGGTTGATGCGTAACATGTAAATATCCATGAATTTGGTAACAGGCAACAACAGTCCGAGTCGCAACGGCGGTAGCCCGAAGTCAACGAGATCCGTAACGTGGAACAGCAACATGCCCGAGAAGTATTCGTTCACGATGAGACGCGAGTTCGAGAGAGCCAAAGAGGAGGCGGACCTTATCGAACAACTGCGAACGGTGAGAGAACCAACGAAATTGTTTGTCCGGATTTCACCATATTTCTTTTCTCCTCGTACCATGATCCCCAGGATACACTTTTTGTCTCTTTGAAAACGTTTCTTATTTTCGAGACTGTTTTTCAAGGCCCGTTCAGTGCGAAGAGATACCTCGAGATGGTGATTGATTTTTACGAATATTCGTTTTTCGCTCACGTTTAGCACATCGAGACAAGATTGAAGATGGCGCTGCCGGAGGATCTCGCGCCGTCACTCACGGACGGTGTGGTACTGTGTCACCTCGCGAATCACGTCAGGCCCCGATCCGTCGGCAGTATTCACGTTCCTTCGCCAGCAGTTGTGAGTCCCTGCCAATCGTTAATTAACGTCGCCTCGACGAGGTTGAATCTCGCATCGTTGGAATCATGGAGCCTAGATACCAGGAGGTTCAGCGGCAATGCAAAGGCGCTGAAAAAAGCGTCCCCGAAAATGTCCCAAAGTGATGGCGCTGGGGTGCAGCGGCACCTACATATATAGTAATATATTGGTCAACGAGGTGAAAGTGATCGGATGAGTTTCTAACCTCACGACAGACCGATCGTGACATCAAACGTCGAAATATCCGCCGATTCATAATTTCCTCATGACGCTTCGGAAAAAAAAACGCAAAAGCGAGAAAAGATATCAAACTCAAACTCAAAATGGCGGCGATACAGCCTATCTCAAAAAACGTGTTTTTTTTTTACATATAGCTTCACGAGAGAACGGTTTTCTCGTAAAATATAAGACCTGAAATAAAAACCAAAAAAAAATGATAATTTATATATTATTAGCTATGAGACTACCTAGAAATTTGCTTTCAAATTTTGCAAAAGTAGCGCACTTTGAAGGAAATAAATCGATTTTTTGCCAACAAAAGCAGTAAATTCTTTATAAAAAGAAGTTTACATTTAATCAAAAAACGGCTATGTACTCCCATAAAGAATATGATTGTGAAGCTGCTATCAAAATTTCAAATCGATGCATGCACAGGTGGTCGAGTAATCCGTCTTCCGAGATCGAAAAAAGTGGTTTCGAGAAAAACGCGTTTAAAGTTGTACGAGCAACTGAGCGCGCGCTCCGAGGCGCTGCGGCCAAATCGACAATTGAACCTTTAAATTAAAAAATCGCTACAGGACCAATTGCATGTTGTGTTTATGACACCAAAGTATATTTAGGCAAGAAAACGTCTTTTCAAAAGCCTAGAGTGGTGTTATGCCTTAACACGAATGAGGGTTAGGTACATCATCTGTGATCTGTCTTAGATCGCACCCATGTTTAGCGTATATCTATATACATGTAGGTGCCGGAGCACCCCAGCGCCATCATTTCTTGTTCTCGTTTTGGGGACGAGTTGAAAGGCCTCGCTGAACCTCCTGGTATCTAGGCTCCATGGTTGGAATGCAATGGAAATCAATATTTCTGAATTCCTTTCATTTCTTTTGACGGAATTTGCCGACTAAAATCCCTCAACTGATTTTTTAAGATATTTATTTAGCGATCTACAATATAAATTTATAAAAAAAGATCTATAATAATAAAAATGAGGAAAATGGAATGTAAAAAAGAACTTTCGGTGCGTTCCAACGATGCAATCTTTCGCGAGAAACGCTTTTTCACGCTATTTTTTTTTTCCAAAACGTAACTTCGCTTACTGTAATTAATTCACATCCTTCTGATATTGCGATTGATCGGAGAGTTGCAACAGTTACCGAACTATTCTTATACGTTATTATTTTATAATTATATTACGTATGTATATTATTATTTGATGGTGTTGATATTTGCATCGTTGGAACGCAACGAAAGTTTTTTTCTTGCATTTTATTGTCCATATTTTTATTATCGTTGAAGATAATTTTTTTATAGATTTATATTGCATCGCCAAATAAATATCTTGAAAAGTGACTGAAGAATTTTGTAGGCCAAATCTACCAAAAGAAATTAAAGGATTTTAAATATATTCATTTTCGTCGCATTCCAACGACGAATACTTCAGCCTCATATTATTTGGACATCTTATTATATTCACACTATATATCAATGGTATTGAAGTTTGCATAATTGAGAGGCAACGAATTATAATTTGTTTGCTCATTAGGCTACAATAATTACTGGAACGTTTTTGACGATCCTTGTTAGGGTTTTGTAACCTTAATTTAACGGAGCCTGAATTAGAAGGTCCAAAAAAAAAAACGTTTTTTCGGGAATTTTTTCAGAAGGGAAGGGAAGGGTATCTTTCATGTATAAAAAAAATGATCAACATGAAACAACAAATGATTGTAGATTTATCAGCCTATTCCATGTGCGTCAAATAAACGAATAAAATGTTCAATTGTCATATATTTTTCATCTGGGTGAATTGAGAAAAAGCTGAAAAAATCGTAAAATTATAACTTTTCTCGGGTTTGAAAAAAAATGTGTTAAAAAACCCATTAACGTGCTATAAAAATGATTTAAAAATACTTTTTCAACGACTCTTTTAATTGACTTTGAAGAGATTTTCATACTGCAGAAAAGAAATTTTGGATTGGTTCAATAGGTCGTTTAGTTTTTTTTTTTGCTATCATGCCCGTCAATTTGGAAAACTCGTGAAAATGAAAACTGGAGAAAACGCGCTTCAAAGTTTTCAATAGGAGGAAATATCAAATATCAATCGCTTCTCTGCTTTTGGCCTTGTATCTTCGAAAATATTTACAATTGGCCTCTGTAATAATGTAATTATATTCTTGGATAGTTTATCTATCGATTCGAGCAATAAAAAAAAAAGATTTTTCGGACCTTCTAATTCGGGCCCTTAATCGGTTTAGGAAGTAATAAAAATAAAGAAATGAAGAAATACGGAAAAATATTCGTTGCAATTCAACGCTGCAAACTTCAACACCCGACATAATAATGAATTGGTGTCATTTCTTCATCACGATTCAACAGCACAGTGTAATTGTTCAAGGCTACTGTTAGGCTTTTGTGAGGACCCAAAAATCACGTTTAGTAAAAAAAAATTGAAGGAATAAGTAAGAAGATTAAAAATCGTTCGGACATTTATTTGTATGCACATCAACAAAGTTGTGTACCAAATTTCATGCAAAAATATTAATAACTAAAAACAGTTATAAACAATCTCGTGAGGGACCTTCGAACGTCAACGGCTACCCGGTTGATCTGAGACACAAAAAATGAGTTTTTTTTTTTCTTAAAATCGATAATATTGGCCAAGACTCTGTCAAGTCTTAGCCAATTTTCTTTTCATCGTGTTCCAATGGTCAACATCAAATTCGAATTTTTATATATAAAAAATAAAAATATCACGTAACAGCCAAAAGTAGTAATAAAACATACCCTAAGTCTCTAAAATGGTAAAGAATTCTTCCCTTGTAAAAGAAACCATGAAAATCACCAAAATTTTTTCTCGCCTAAATGTATCTGCCCCCTTAAAGTTTTATCAACAGTTCTACCGTTGTAATAAGTTTACCGTCAATGATCTATTACTGCACCTTCTTCAATTTGACAATTGCGAAGTTGTCTCAAGGGACCATCGAGACTTCGTCATTTTCACAGTAGCCTAAGCCCTCAATCACCCGATTATCGAATTGCACAATATGAAATATTCGTCGAACGATCTTTGGCAAGCCCTAATATTGTTTTTTTTTCCAAAAGACACGTTGATAATTTTGTTTTCACGATTCCTTCGCAGCCTAAGCTGACAATGGCTCGGTGCAGACGCAACGTGGACAACTTTCTCGAGGCTTGTCGCAAAATCGGCGTTGACGAGGTGAGCATTCAAGTATTCAAGTCCCTACTTTGTGTCGTCAATAACAAAATCGTACACGAAAAAAAAAACGCTTGTGCCTCTGGATCGGTGGCCCAGTTTTATCCCCGTTTATTTTCTTTCGTTTCCTTCCGCTTCATTGATCGTTTCGCGTGCATCGACTATGCTCGCACTCTTCGATCTCGCGTCCCACTGCGAAAAAGCAGAACACAAATCATCCCTGTCACCGTCGCATCCTCATCGTCGTTGTCGTTCTTCGCGATGATGTTCGCAGTGTGCGCTTGTTTTGGTTTTTCTTTTTCGTTTTCGTTTTCTTTCCTCTCCTTGTGCCGACGGGCGCTCGTGGCGACCGGAAAATTCGCCTGAGATACTCCGAGCGCGACGGAAAAGCGATTCGTCGCCGCGACGAAGAACCGCCAAATTACGCCGTGAAAAAAGTCGAACGACGAATATCCCCGATTTATTGTTATTGCCGATTTTTCAAGAATCTTGCGGTTTTTTTTAAACTCTCTGGCACGTAATTCAGCCGAAAATTGTAGCCATTGGGGCGCTATATTTATTGTGCGATTTAAGGGGACGCGAAATATATGAGATGCCAATGTCTTATATGTTTATCATTGGAGTTTTTTTATAAAGGGTATCTCAAAATGACCTGAAATATTATTTTATTTCGTTATATTAATATTTCAGGTCATTTTGAGACACCCTCTATACAAAAATCTTCAATGATAAACATTAAAGATATTGACATCTCATATATATATATATATATATATATATATATATATATATATATATATATATATATATATATATATATATATATATAACTTGAACGACCAGAAGGGGGGTTTTAGACAGCCGAAAATAAGCGAATTTTCAAGATTTGTTTTGACTCGAAACTTTTTTTTCTCCATAATCAAAATTGTATGTACATATTGTTACGTCTTTCAATTTTCCGAAGAAATTTTCTCGTATTTTTAATACTTAAAAATGGCGGCTGTACGACACTTGGTTCAAAGACGGTTGCCGCCTGAGTTGTTCCACGGCGTACAACCTAGCGTCTGGTGCATCGATCGAAAACATCAGAGCCAAAAAGTTTTAGATCCCTAAGACCCACACGCTCTATCTGAACCTAAAAAATACAGGCAAAAGTTAAAATTTAAAAAATGGTACGAGTTTGAACCCATGTTCTATCTTTCACCAAATTATTTGATTAAATTATATTATTTGATTAAAAAAGTATTTTTTTTCAAACCAATTTTCACGAACCTTAGGTTCACATAGACGTTAATTATGTTATCCGAAAGTGTGCACAATTTCGAAATGATCGATGAGATAGTTTTTCAGTTATCGTGCACGAGGTTCGCGAAAACGTGGTTTTCAGGAAAACGCGTTTGTAGTTTCAAGACTCGGGAATTTTATGACTAAATGACCTACCGATTAACCCTAGGACCCTACAATATCTTTACGAAAGAAATACCCTACACTGGGGTTACGCACACCCCAGCACTTCAAATCAACGCTGCTAACGAACTTATTGTGGCAGAGAAATTTTTCTATTGAAATCGAACGCTCGAGAATTGACGAATGGAATAGGCTTTGCGAGAAAAACCTAATATAAATTTATCACCGTGAAAAATGCGATTGAACAAAGCAAGAAAAATGATGTTAGCATTTCTCACTAATAATGTGGGGTTTGCGGTACCCATTTGTAGGTATTCGGGGTATGAAGTAGTCCCTCAGCTTTCTCGCGGAGTTCATTTTCTGCCATAAGCCCTTCTTTACGTTATTCAACTCTTTCTCAGCTATAGGTGGATGAAGTAAAATAAATAGATTTTTTTTGTTTAAAAAGAAATCTATTTATTTTACTTCATCCACCTATAGCTGAGAAAGAGTTGAATTTACGGGCTCGGCTTATAAGACTTTTTTTGTAGCAAATTACTTTCTCTACATAGTTCTCATTTGAATTTTTTTCGATATATCTAATAGCTTAGGCGTTACAGCGGTTTGAATAGATATTTTCATACAATATTCACTTGAAATAATGATACCGCTGAAACGGTTGAATTTACGGACATGGCTCAGCGAACTTTATTGTAGAGTATCATATTTCCTATGAGAACCCACTTGGAAAATATCGCGATATCAAAATTCGCGGAATGGTAACACTAATAATGAGAAAAACATTTTTTTCAATGTTAATCAAATGGGAAACCTTCAATGTTGATTCGCGACCTCTAAATATTTTTTGACAACACCCCCCTTTCACGAAACTTCGTTTTTGGGTACCAACTAAAGGTTTTCGGGCACGATGGGTAAAAAAAAGGTTACCCTGAAACTAATTACCCTAATATATATATATATATATAAAGATACGTGACCGCGGCTGTTATAAATTTCCCTATATGAGTTTTTGTCCCCTACGTAACGATATTCGATAATTAATGACTAAAAAAGAGCTGCGTAATCGACATGCAACTCTTAACTGGACCAAGCATATTCCAACAACTACTAGTCAGTCCCTGCTAAAAGTGAAACGAATTGAGATGAAAATAATTTGCATTAGAGCCCGAAAAAAAATGATTTATTTCGCGAACGGTCACTTTGTGGCTGGAGGCATCGAGCGATTCGAGATTTACCAACGGGTTACGTACCAAAGTCGTCAATCACACGAATCAAACGAACACGAGCTTCACTTGCATGCGCCTAGTACGAAACGCAAAAGCGAGAAAAACAAAGAAAATCAGAAAACATCGCTTTTGTTTCACGTTTGCTGTTTTTTTTTTCTCTTTCCTTCCATCCAACAAGTCGACCGCTTTGTTTGCCCCGAGTTGTACACTTTTTTCACTTCATTCGTGTCGTTCCGTGATCATTGTTGAGTCAAAAGTCCTCTCGATGTGCGTCGAAATTCACGATACTTTCATCGGAAGATTATTCTGGCTCATGTAAATCGCACACTTGATTTATTTTTCTTCCGAGCCTTCGCTCGGTCGTCATTCGATGAATTAATAAAATCGGGGAAAGTTACGGTGACGGAAAACAAAAATGCCCTCCATCGGTGTCTAACTGCTTGAATTGAGTGTGGCTTTTGCGGGGTGTAGGGTAACAGGGATTGTTCGTTGGAAGAAGGAAAAAAAAGGAAAAATGACGTTTAAGCTCGTCGGTAGTAAAATTTGGCAAATTGGGACTGAGTAGTATCGTTGTTGGTTGCAGGAGGTCTTAATGGACGCCGATGCAATCATGGACGTGGGTTACATGAACGCGTACGGTCTGGAAGCTCTGAATCGTCTAGTGTCCTCGCTCGTTGTCTATCGTCGCGACGAAGATGATGACAACGATGAACCAGCCGCAGGTTCAACCCATACGATTCAGGATCGCGCCCTTTCCGCGATGCTTTTTGCCGCATTCCTCATCACCCTCGTTGCCCTCTATGTCTTTCCCATTCCCGACTAAGGATTTCGCACTTACGGACACGCGCGATGAGGAACGAACGAAAAACAAACAAAATCACGCACAACTCGAAATGGAGCGAACGCCGATCCACGAGGGGGGAACGTTCGTTTTCTTGTTTTTTTTTTTTTTTTTTTTCGAGAGTACGCGATACGAAGGGATTCGCTTGAATCGGTTGAGAATCCTGCGGCGAGTCTTCGGCAAATCAGTGCCAATATTTATACAGAAATCCACAGTCGGCTCTTCCCCGAGAATCTTCAAATTTTGAATCTCGATTCTACACCACGCTCGGCTATCCTTCGTCGCTGAACGAAAGAGGCTGGACATGTTGATATTAACATTAGCCATTTTGAGACAATAATTCGTATTTTCACCCGGCTCGCCCGAGATTTCAAACTTGCACCGAGTCTTCGTCTGGGGAAGTCTACCTCGATTTCCTTGAGCTTTCGGCTCATTCGGCTTTTTTGTTTTGAGGATTGACAGCAGTGTCCACGCCGGTCAATATTGTCTTCGGAAGATGACCTTAATGTTCGTTTGCTTAGTAACGCGGAGACTGCGTAGTAGAACGTTTATTTTTCTTTGTATCCACGAGTCGGTGGCAGTTTAGGGTAATTCTTTAGATAAGTGACTTTTCGACGAATAATTATTACGAGCAAAAAATAATTATAATGGTTTGGGTTTCGGGCTCAAACAAGCCTAGACAAACAAACAAACAAACACAAACAAACCAAAACAAATAAGCAAACAAACAAACAAACTAATCCAAACAAACAAACAAACTAATCCAAACAAACAAGCCCAATATAGGTGACGAAATGTCCAAAATACCCTATTTTATCACGTGTTTCCGCGAACTTCAAAACCCCATAACTTTTTATAAGGGGGGGGGGGGGTGAATTTTAGTTTCGCCGACTGAATATCGCCCCAAACCCAAACAAATAAACACACCCGAACAAACAAGCAAACTCAAAGAAATAAACCCAAACAAACAAACAAACCCAATATAGGTGTCGAAATGTCCAAAATACCCTATTTTATCACGTGTTTCCGCGAACTTCAAAACCCCATAACTTTTTATAGGGGCGGGGGTTGGAGGTGTGAATTTCAGCCCCCCCCCCCCCCCCGCCCGACTGAATATCATCATTTATAATCCAATAAATGAGAAAACAGCGAGAAAAAAGTTAGTCTTATTTTTCGGAAGTCCCTTATCTAAAGAATTACCCAATTTAGGACTGGCTGTACTTACGATTTTTTTAAATCGTTTTAACGTTAGCACTCGATCTTGTTCGCGTCTGATGGACACATGTACTTAATCGAGTTACTTATCGTTTTTTTTTTTCGGACTCGGGTTTCGGATAAGCAAAAAGGGAGATGAAACCGTACGGGGGCGAAAAGTCCCTCGCAATTTTAACAAACACAATATTTAAAAAGCCAATTTTTCGAATTTTCGAAGTCGAATTTTATTCTCCATGCGCAAAACTATGCGCAGAAGCGTGCGAGAAAGTGGAGAAGGTCCTCAATTTTATAGAAAAAGGGAGGGAAAAAAAATGTCCAGGTTATTGGGGACTTTTTTTGAGGAATTAAGGGGGGTTCAAGTTTCGCTGGTTAACGTTAAAGGATACTCATTTTTTTTTTCTCGTAGAGGCGTTCAATGGGAGTTTCACTCCGAAGTTTCTGTAAGTTCCTCGACTGAATTTTCGAGAGAAAAAGAATATAATTTGGACAACTTAGCCCAGTTGCTTATTGAGTAATTTTCAACTGCGCCTAAATTTTCCATGAGTAACTTGGAAAATTTGCCTAGATTTTATTTTTGTTTATTTTTTTTTCAGAAAACGACGCCGTGCAACTTACTGAAACTTCGGAGTTGAATTTTTGCAAGACGTTTCTACGTTTGAAAAAAATTCTTTAACATTTTCTATGTTGAAGTATTTTTTAACATTTTCTAGTGAGACGCTTCGCCTAATTTGCATCACAGTGCGAATTTTGTATACGCTTTTTGGCTTGATTTTCCGTGTGGCCTAGAGAGAGAGAGAGAGAGAGAGAGAGAGAGAGAGAGAGAGAACACGAGGTTCTGATTTTTTTCCGCTCGGAAAAAAAACTGCGCGATTAGATTGGACAGTGTTTTTCGAGGCTTCATAATTTATCGTGAACGCGATCGAAAACAAAAATCCCGGTCTGCAGGCTCGTCGTACCTTTGGTTGCTCCGCAATGAGGGTAGTTTTTTTTTTCTTTGCTCGTTGAAAGCCTAGCATCAAATACGTAGTACACATATATACGCACAGATATACGTAGATTTACGTAGAATTTTGAATGTACGTAGAAATCGCTTTTCTAAGGATATTTATTGGACGGAACATCGATTGGGGGTTCGAAGCAATTTCCGTCTCTTTTGCTACGATTATATTGACGAGAAATCAAGAAGGTGAAAAGACACTCTTCGAACGACCTGTCGCTACGTCGCGCACAATGCTTTGTTTTTCACGGGCAGTACGAGGAACGGAGAGAAAAAACAACCCCCGGGAATTCGTAGGCTTAAGGGTGGAGTACGAATGAGAGGGAGGTACAAACGCAACAAGTTATAATCAAACGAAACGGGCAAACTATGCGGATATGTACTCGCATATCACATTACTTAATCGTGATTATTATACAATATATCGTCGCTATAAGAAATACGATAATTAACGATCTTATGTCCGACTCCGAAGTTGGACGGAAAATTCGATAGAGGGCGAGAGAGTCAGAGAGTGTTATCGAAATTATATTTTGCTAATTCGCGGAGGTGCGAGATAAAGTGTGAAATTCGTGAAAGAACGGGAGGTAATTGAGGAGATGAGGAGGTGAACAAAAAAAAAACAAGCCCCACGATATACGTCGGGAAACAATTATTTCTGTCGCCTAAAAATCGTCGCGGTGCATCGAGCTTCTCTTTTTTTTTTTTTCTTTCGTACCACGCGCGTGAGACGAATCAGCCCGGTTCGGTTGAACGAAAGGCCTGAGAGAATTTGAAACGTGCCTGGGGATCGTGTATTTTTTTTACTCGCCACCGTGTGTGCTCGTTGAACAAGAAAATCAATCGCGAACATCCTCGATCGATCGAATCATCGTTTAAGGCGTTACCCCCACTTGTAGCGCAAAAAAGGCCTTTTTCATGAATTGTTTTAAAGAAAACTACAAAACTTTTAATCGATCAATATAACATCTTAAAGAACACATCTTGAAGAGAACTTTCAGTAATTTTTTTATTGAAAAATATTACATTGTTTAGTGGCAAATGGCCGTCAATGAAATAATTTTTTTATATACACGGTTTGCGGTGACCAACATTGCGGCGAAGTGGATCATCTGAAAAAAAAATGCGGATGGATTTAGTCAAATATAAGTATAAACTAGTCTTTAATCGAAGGATTTTAAAAAATATTCATTTTTTCACAAAATGGCGGACAGTCAAAGTTAATGGTTCGATTTTAACGAAAAAAAAAACGGCCGTTTTTTGGCTATAAAACGGGCATTTTTTTTTTCGAAAAAAAAAATCGAACGATTAAAGACTACATTTTTATGTATTAAATAAGCCTGCAAAATTTCAAGAAGATCGGTTCATTAGTGTTCGAGTAATCTTGGTCACCGACTTCAGAAATGCCATTTTGAGAAAAACACGTTTAAAGTTTCAATTTCAGTTTACACGAAGAAAATATTTTTTTTGTTAACTTACATAGAGTCATCTATTCCGGGCCCATACTTCTGTATGGGCCCGGATACTTATACTTCAAAAAAATGCAATAAAAAAAAATCGATTTTTTCAAAATCGCAAGTGGGGGTAACCCCTTAAAGGGTTAGGCTACTACGACGACCCGAAAATAAGAGTTATTTACCCTTCCTTCACACACTGGGTCATTTTGACCCGGACAAATTTGAAATAAAATACCCCCTTTCCCTGAATTGAAAGTTTTCAATCGTTTTTTTACAACAATTCAATTTTATGGTATGCAAATTTCAATCGTGCAGACATATTGAGAAATCTTTTAAGCCTTAGGCCACAGTAACGGTGATGAAATCATGTGCGAATTTAACAATTTTTTTTGTTATCGTCTTTTAATCATCAGAAAAAGGAGTGCGATTTTTTTCGATTTTTTTAATAGAAAAAATGACATTATTGTTAATAACTAATGAAAAAAAAAAAATGTCAAGGGGGCAGAGCGAGCTTTGAGGACCTTTGAGCGAGAAAAAAATGTCTGATTTTCATCATTTTTTTTAAAGAAAGATTTTTTCACTATTTTTAAGACTCAGGGTATGTTTTTACTACGTTTAGCAATACATGGTATTTTTTTTATCAAACTTAAAAAATGGCCTATAGCACGGTCTTCTAAACGGCCTGGGGCGGAGGTTGTCCGACGGCGTGACACGTAGCGTCGGTGGGATTAACCTGGAAAAATAAACCAACAAAGACTTTTCTTTCATTAATACTCATACGCAGAATATGAACCAAGAAAGAGTGAGAAATCTTGGAAATTGATTGAATGGTACGGTTTGAAACAAATAGATTGAATTTACCGAAAAAAATGGCTACATTTTGCAATAAAATAATACTTCTCTTTTTCATTTCAAAAATATTTAGCCTCATGTTTTAGTCAATAAGGTGACAAAGATTTATACTAAATTCCATGATAATCGGTCGATTAGTTTTGCAGCTATACGTCACGCCAGTTTTTATAATGCAGTTTAAAAGATCGTGCCATACCTCCGCCATTTTTAACACTTTGTCTGTAAACCTGGGTATTTCAAGTCCTGTCTTTTCACTCAGTTAATAAAATCGAAAATTTTTAAAAAAATTCATTTTAATATATAAATCATAAAATTATAGGTAAATAATTTTGTTCATATATTTTTTGTTAAACAAATGAAGCAACTCGGTCGGAAAGTAGTTTTGGCTCGGCCACAAAATACCCCGGTTTAGAGACGAAGTGTTAAAGATTTAAAAAAAAAATTACCTTTTAATAGTCAAGAGTAGTAATAAAACATACCCTAAGTCTCAAAAATGGTGAAGAAATTTTTCCTATTGAAAAAAATCATAAAAATCAGCAAATTTTCTGCTCGTCCAAAGGTATCTTCCCCCTTAAAGTTTTGCTAGCAATTATATCGTTGGAATCATAATTTTACCTGCAATCTGCGATTTCTGCGCTATATGTTGGATCTTCCTCTTCAATTTGAGTTGCCTCAAGCGACTATATTTTTCTTTTAATTTTCATAGTAGCCTAACCCCTTAAAATTGCAATCGATCACGTATACCAACGCGCAACGGTGCCAATTTTCAATGGTCCGAAGTGAAGTAGTGTAGGGGCGGATTTTCTTCAGGGCTGCCGCATTCTTGCGATATCCGATGCCTCACAATTTTCGAGGAACGGTTTCGAAAGTGGCAAAAATTCGTTCAACGAACTTCTTTTTTTCTATCATTTGAAAGAAAAAAATTATCGGGACAAAATATTGTGGCATGGTGCGCACCGTCCGCCACTTCCGTAAAGCTTCGCGCAGCTTCTAGGATCGTGGCGCGAGAGTCAAATCTTCCAATGATTAGTGCGTTTTATCGAAGGCGATTCTCGCCCGCATTTTTCGAATTGCCGAGCGAAAATTAAAGAACAAGATCGTATCGGAAATCGGAGCGATTCGTCTGCGATTTAAAAACGGGAGCATTTACAGACTACATTTTTCATTCCCATTTTCATCGTGTTTAGATGTTTATTTATTTTTACCGTCGTTACGAAAGTTCCGGTTGAATCTTATCGTATTTTTTGTATCGCTGTCCACAGTGTTGTTGAATTTTTACGAATTTTTTTTCTCCACTTTTGTGGCTTTCTGACATTGTTTTTCATCCAAGGTACTTACGACGTCGGAGCATTTAATTTCCGATACGAGCTTGTGGGAGTGATGTATATATATGTATTTCACTAATCAATTTTCTCTGTTTAAAATTGACGACAATTATCGTCGGGCTTGAATTCTCAGTGTTTACTGGCTTTACACTGATTATTTCGGACTATAGGTGGTTTCGCGCACATTAGTTATTTCGCTGGCGAGAAAGAAGAGAGTTAAGTTTAGTCGGGAATTAGAATCGATAAGCTGAATTAGTTTCTTTTTTTTTAAATTTATACGTATTTGGTATGCCAGACGAACAAAAAAGGAAAAAGGAACAATGAAAGAATGAAGAGAAAGAGAGCATGAGAAGAACCAGAACGATGGGCTCGAAGTTTGCATTGTTGGAATGCAACGAAAATTCTATTTCATATTTTTATTTTCTCACTTTGATTATTCGACAAAAAAATTTTTTTTTAGAATTTTCCTAATTCTAAAATTTTTTCTATAATGTTTTAGTTTCACATTTTTTTCTAGAATTTTTTAAATTCTAAATTTTTCAGATTTGTTTTAATTCTAAAAAATTCTGCACAAATTTTAGATTTTTTTTTCTAGTTCTAAAATTTTTTTGTATAATTTTTTAAATTCTCAATTTTTGTTCTAGAATTTTTTTAATTCTAATTTTTTCTAGGATGTTTTAGATTCACATTTTTTTTCTAGAATTCTTTGAATTCTAACATTTTTTTAGAACTATTTTTTTTTTCAATTCCAAAAAATTCTGCACAAATTTTAGAATTTTTTAAATTCTGGATCTCTAAATAATCGACTTGAAAAATATTTGAGGGATTTTCGTAAAGACATGCCAAAAGAAATTCGGGCAGTTGAAAAACGACCACTTGGCTTGCATTCCAACGACGCAAACTTCAATTTTATCGAAGATGCGTAAATGAGGCAGGCAATATAGTACTTGGAGAATTTTTAAACTCTTAGATTATACAACGTACTCTATAAATTATAATATATCTCTCCCCCCTCCCCTGCCTAACCGAAGCAAAAAAGACTTTGCATTTTATCGATACCGTGCTGGCGTATTTAAAGGGCGGTTTTTATTCAAACGTCGTATTTATTCGCGCCGAAAGAGGCAATTTTTTGTCTCCTTTTTTTTACACATTTACACTTTAAAATATTCAACGCCAATACGCCCTTCCCCGTGCGTTTGTACGTATCTAGTCCACGTATAATTATTTTTTATTTCCTCGTTCTAGTCAAAATGTTTCGCGGAAACGGTTTACTATTAGTTTTTTTTCCCACGATGAGGGGAGCGAAAAGTAACATATAAACGTCGTGTATTCGTTAGAAAACGACGCGCCCTCACTTTTTGATACAGCCGAAGAAATCAACCAACAACAGCGATCCAATGAATGTACAATCAGCCGATTATTTCGAGCGTGGCTTCACGCGAATTTCCGGTGATCAGCCGATAAAACGAGAAAATCACTTTTACCAGAGTTCTTTTTGATCAATTTTATTTTTCGTTTCGAATGCGAGAAACGAAAGTTGATGGCATTTCACGAACGTTGATGAGAGAGGAAGGGAAAATGCGTAACATCAGTATTAATTATAATCGGTCCTTCGATGACTTCGTTAGTATTAAAAGTCCAGACGATAAGACGAAAAAAAACGTAAGCAAAATGAAACCAGAAAAACAAGACTGGATTCGATTTAGCGTAAAAAAAGAATCCGTCAGAATCGATAGAATTATCGCACGTCAGTATGCGTATTTCCGGTCGAGGCTCTTTACTTAATTCATATATTTATTGTCATTTTTTTTATCGTGCGAAAAGTGCGCGGCCGAAAAGGAAAATGCATCATTGGGGTGACCATTCCGTTGCACTAGACTGTACGTTTTTATGACATTGAAGTTCGTATCGTTGCAACGCAACGATAGCTTAGTAACTCGACCTTTTTTTTTTTGACAACCTTGGGCTTTTTTTTGGCAAATGTTTTTTTTTGTCAAAAATCACTCAACCGTTTTTTAGAATGCACGTCAGAAATCTACAGCCCAATATGCGAGATGAAAGTTTGGACGATGAACAAACTGAAGAATTGAAATGTAACAGAACTTTCGTTGCATTCCAACGATGCAAACTTCAATACTTTTTTGCAGATTTTTTCATTTCGTTCGTCGACTACACGCGTGGTATACTCACGAGAAGCTTTGTTGTAATTAGTTTTCCTTTTTTTTTTAATTTAACAGCGAGTTTAAGGGCGATACCTTCAGGCTAGGAAAAACTTGCTGATATTTGTGATTTTTTTTGAAAGAAATATTTTTTCCATTTTTGAGAGTTAGGGTATGTTCTATTATGACTTTTGGCTGTTACGTGGTACTTTTTTTTATTATTAATATTTTAAAATGTCGGAGGTATGGCATGGTCTTCTAAACGGGATGCGACGGACGTTGTCAGACGGCGTGACACGTAGCGTCGGCGGGATTAATCTGTCGAAAAAACCAACGAAGATTTTTCTTTCATTAACACTCATACGCAGAATATGAACCAAGAAGAAGTGACAAATGTTGAAAATCGATGAAACGGTACGCCTTGAAACGAGAAGACTGAATTATTCGAAAAAATGGCTACATTCTGCAATAGAAAAAATACATTTTTTGTAATTGTCGAAAACATTTAGGGTCATGTTTTAGATACTAAGGTTAGAAAGATTTATGCCGAATTTCATAAGAATCGGTCGATTAGTTTTTTAACCATACGTCACGACATTTAAAAAAAATGCAGCTTAGAAGACTACTTCTTGGCCATTTAAAAAAAAATAATAAAAATACCATGCACCAACCAAAAGTAGTAATAAAACATACCCTAAGTCTCCAAAATCGTGACAAAAAATTCCTTTAAGGGATCATCACAGTGTAACGGGCCGAAAAGTGGCCGATTTTCGCGATTTTTTTCGATGGTTAAAATACGCTGATCAGTCGGATTTTTTTATGTCAAATCAAAGCACTCATGAAGAATAGAAAATAATTTTTTGACGATTATTTTTATTTACTTTTACATTTTTTAACGGTTGAAAATGTCTTCGAAAAAAAGAGTCCTCGCGGTGTATACGGTTGTGGCCGTAAGTATTATTTGAAACAAAATTTGTAAAAAGATTATTAATCAGTATGAAAGTCGCTATCTTGCAATGGAAATTTTTTTTTGAATAAAAATTGACAAAATGGCGGTATTTTGAAAGAAAGTATCGAATTGGCCTATTTTTTGACAGTTTTTCGTTGAAAAAAAGAAGATTAAGAAAAACTTTCATAGCAAGACAAAGAATGGCGTGAAAAATGTTTCAAAATTTGAGACGGATAGCTTGAAAACTCTTCCTTTGAGCGTGTTTTGAAAAACGACATTTCGAGAAAATCGCGTTTAAAGTTTCGAGTGCGGAATCTTCATATAAATTGTCTACTTACGATCAATCGACGATGGCAGGTCCATGTTTATAACCATCTATACTATCGAATAATGCAAAGAAATCAATTTTTTCAAAATTTACACTGTGATGATCCCTTTAAAAAATCGATTTTTTGAACATTTTACACTGTGCTGATTACCCTTCAAACAAAATCATGAAAATCAGCAAATTTTCTTCTCGCCTAAGGGCATCTCGCCCCTCAACGCGCAAGTAGAATTGACGAAGAAAAAAAAATCGTTACTTCGGTGCTTGGTTCTTTCGTTACGTAGGCTTAAAAGTAAACGCCACGTATTGTTGTGTTTTTTTTTCTCTGTAGTACTCGAGTAATCGGTTAAAGATACGCGTGTCAAGCGGCGAAATTTTTGTTGCCTCGTCCACCGTACGAATTATCTTCGCAAAGACACGAACGACTCGAGCAACATTTCCAAAAACGTCCCAAACGTCGAAACAACATTGTATCATCGGACGAATTAATTCGAAACGCTCGTCGGCAATTATCCATTTTTAATTTTTTCCCCCCAAATCCATACCGTTGTTCGCTGCTCGCGAATGAAAAATAAAAATAAACAAATCGAACAAACTACACAGTGTGATTGACGAAGAGTCTTACCTGATCGGTTTACAAAGAAAACAAATATATATAGCACTATATATACATGAAAAAAATATATATATACATATTATATTAACCTATCTGGCTTGCCTTCATACAAAACGTGAAAGAAAAATACGTTCAATCATCATCGACGACAATTGACCCCACACTGTCCGACTTCTTCCGTTCCTTTTTCTTTTCTCTCCCGAAATTTTACCGCCGATATATACACGCATACACACACAAACACCGTAACGTTAATTGTAACGAGAATTGATTGTAACGCGATATCGTCATTTACAAAATAAAATATTCTCTTTTTTCCATATAATTGTCAAAATTCAGCGAGTGTTGTGGACAAATTGCGATCATTACCAAAAAAAAAATATCGATATCCGTGCGTAGCCACTTTGTTACCTGCGTCGAAATGACGATCTTTCCATGGAATTGAATTGAACGCAACGTAAATTTGGAAAAATTCGATCGAAAGTGGCTGCGAACGGTGAACTGACTAGTTTTCATCTCTCGTTGACTGCGTTGATGTATGGCTTCGAAGTTTGCATCGTTGGGATGCAACGAAATTTTTTCGTACTGCCCAAGATTTTTTTTTCACGGCATCAAAGCTACGAAAATCATAGAAACATTTTTAAACGTCGTTTTTAGGGATCACAACTTAAGGGGGAACCTTCTTCGGACGGCAGGTTTTTCAATAATTTTTTACGAAAAATTGAGAGCATTTATTGCAATGAATCAAACTACATAATAATATTGACGTTCAAATGAATACAAAAAAAAATCACGAGTGAAAAAAATGGCGGCGCTAGAGGTGCGCGAGTTTGGCTCCTAGAGTGTGCACCGTGGAACGCCCAGGTTCTTATGGTCAACTAAAGTCAACGAAAGAAACTTCTTTCATTGACATAAGTCATTCCGCTTTGCATGAACCTAAATTTGGAAAAAAATTGAAAATTTGAGGACAAAAGAAAAAAAACACTTTTTATAAACAAATCGTTAAAAACAATATTTATTATAACAATTTATACGAAATTTTAGGTTTATGCAAAGGCCGATAAGTTAAAGAATATCTGTACAAAATTTCAAGTTCATTACTTTTTGAGTGACATTCCACGGCACGGAAAAAAACACGTTTCGAGAAAAATACGATTGAAGTTTTCGGGGTCGGGTTGAAATTCCGAACTTTGAATTATCAGAACGGTCAAAACTCCGAACGAATACTACCCCGAAAGATCAAAACTCCGAAAGAATTTTACACGAAAGACCAAAACTCCGAAAATCCGAACACCGTCAAAATAATTCGCTTATGGAAGTTTGAAAAGTTTCAAAATTTTCAATAAATCGACGAATTATTTCAAGATTTTTTTTTTTTCATTAAGAAGTGTTTTTACGTCACTTTTGAAATCTGTCTAGATAATGGTATACGTTGTACCTCATTTACAGTCAACTGTGTAGACTTTCGCTGGCACAATCTTGACGAACCTTGTAATTTCGGAACATTAAAATTAGGGCGACGCCAGAGGTGCGCGAATTTGGCTCCTAGAGTTTGCACCGTGGAATTTTAAACCGTCGCCGCATTCAAAGTTCGGAATTTCAACCCGGCCGTCATGTCAAGATCACGCCAGTGGAAGTCTACACAGTTGACTGTAAATGGTGTAGAACGTATAACATTGTCTAGACAAATTTCAAAATTAAAACAAAATCACTTCTTAATAAAAAAAATTCTTGAAATAATTCGTCGATTTATTGAAAATTTTGAAACTTTTAAGGAGGTACACCAGCTTCATACAATGTTGCCATGCTAAACCATGGTCAAATTTCAAAATGGTGATAGATCAATAAAATTTGGTGAGTATATTCTTTAGTATTATATATGTCAATACAATTTTTTTCATATTTTTTCATTGTGCCGTTATCGAATAATTGAACATGGAAGTTCACGTGTATAAGCATAGGGTTTTTATAGATATAGGTATATATTCCGGGTATAAGAATAAACGCTTGTGAATTATTTGTAACAAAACGGCACAACCAAAAAATCTGAAAAAATTTGTATCTACATGAATAATACTAAAGAATATATTCACCAAATTTTATTGATCTATCACCATTTTGCTGAAGCTAGTGTACCTCTTTAAAACTTCCATAGCCGAATTATTTTGACGGTGTTCAGATTTTCGGAGTTTTGGTCTTTCGTGTAAAATTCTTTCGGAGTAGTATTTTTTCGGAGTTTTGAGCGTTCTGATCATTAAAAGTTCGGAGTTTCAACCCGGCTCCATCTTGAATTTTCGAACATTAAGGGGTGCCAGTCCACTTTGGAGCCACTAAAAGGGGTATTTTCGCGTTTTTTTTGAGGATTTTATAAAATATATGAATATAAAAGTTGTTGGGCTTGATAAATAAAGTCTTGAAATATATAAGAAAATGTTTAATGTATTTTTAAGTACAAAAATTATAGTTTAACGTAACGCCTCGAAAATAGGTGGGGTAGGTAGCTCCATCACAACTCGGCAACGGCTTGTGTGAAACAAAAAAATCAAAGTCCATTAGATTCAGTATGACACCAGCTACAAAATGACCCTCGGATATAAAGTTTTATCAAAAAATAAAAAAATGGCAGATGAAAAACGAAAAAAGTTTTTTAAAACGTGTTTTTTCGCAGTTTTTCGCCAAAAAGAGTAAAAATCAAAATTTTAAAACCATCGAGGGTCATCTTGTTGCGAATTGTGTTTACAATATGTGGTTCAAATTTCCAGAGAATCGGTTTATTAGTTTTAGAGATACGATGGAGCTAGATTTTGAAAACGTTGTTTCGAGAAAAACGCGTTTGAAGTTTATACCATGAAAAACTCTTACCTAAACTCAATCGGCAATTCCTGCACCGTACAAAATCCCTTCTGATTGCTCGTCATCGTCAATTTCTTCAAGTCTTGCTTGCTTTCGATTTTTTTAAATTTAAAAAAGTCGACTGACCTCTTAAAATTCGGAATTTTCAACCGTTGGAGGATTCAAAGTTCGGAATTTCAACCCGGCCCCAAGTTTTCGTTCTTGAAAAGTAGAGTTTAGAGTGATTTATAATTACCCAAGCTTAATCTGCGACGCCAGGGCCATAAAGCAAGCCTTCTTCTAGGAAATCACTAATCTGGGCTGCATTTTTCCCTTTTTGTGTTAACTGTTTGTGTGAAAACGAAAAACGACGATTACACAGGCCGAATTTTTCTTTATAATCGTCGGAAGTGCCATCTGTTATATAATACAAAAAGTAAAGTAGCAAACTTGTTTGGCAAAGACATTAAAAGGTACAGGCCGCAAAGGGCGCGCCCTCGTTTACCTACTCTCGGTACTTTTGGCGGACATCACTTCGGTGACTTCCTAGGAACCTTTAGGACTTTCGGTTGGGCTTCGAACTTTGGAAATATATTCCTCATATACTAAATGAATTTTTAAAGCGATACAAAAAAATTTATATCTGGAGGAGGTGTCCCCCTTAAGGCGGGATATACATTTACAACGAGCAAAAGATCGATTTCTTTTTTTTTTTCTTTAAACGATAGAACTATATATGTAAAATATTGTTCCAAAGTATCAAAGCGAAATTCGAAAAATTTTAAACGTTCGCCGCTCGGATTCGGAGCGGGCGTGAACTTCAAACGCGTTTTCCCCAAAACTCCATTATAGAAATTGGCGTGCAGGATTACTCAAAAACTATTAAGGGGAGAAATCCCTTTAGGAGCGTGAGAAATAGATATTTTCGGGAATTTTTTTAGAGGGGATGGAATAATCTGATCATTTTCAAATTTGTACATGAGTTTATTATAATTGCCAAGTTGAAAAAAAAAATTTGGGATGACCAATAAAATGGCGGCGTTATTAAGGGTCTTGGGACGCATGTTTTCCGCGACATCGAAAAGTGCTGCACTTGTCACTCTTTTTCTCTTGATCTGAAAAACATTTAATAAGTGTCATTCGTTTACTGACATATTAAGGGGAAGGATATACCTAAAAAATGATGAAAAAGTGCAAATTTGAAAATTTGGGAGCCTTTTTACTCCAAAGTTCGAATTTTCGACCATTTTTTCGATATATTTGACCCCAAAAAAATTACTTATTTACACGCTACCTTTCAAACTTTAGGTATATCCTTCCGATAATATTACTGAGAGTAACCTCCCAAAATTTCATCCAAGTCGGTCGATAACTTTTTGAGCTACAACACGAGCAGTTTTTGAAAAAGCAGTTTCGAGATAATCGCGTTTCAAGTCTACTCGCTACCCGACCGCATGCTGTCCCCGCGCTTTAGACTATATGTGATAGCTCCGCAAATATTCAATATTTCGAGTTTTCCTTTGGTCAGTATATTCTTTGGGTATCATGCTTTCGAAATATGTTTTTAACAAATCGATTTTTTGAAAATTCTAGAGGGATTTCTCGCCTTAAGCTGATTGAGTTGAAACTTGGTAGAAATATTGATAATATTGGTACCTTCTACTTGACGAAAATTATTTTTGAAAAATGAAAAAAAAAAAAAAAAAAAAAAACTACTTTTTTAATCCACATTTTACAGAAATTTTGCGTGAAATGTTGATTTTTTTTGTAAATGCGTGCCATTTTCTCAAATTTGCATTTTCTTTATTTTAACGGAGACTTTGTCCTTGGAGTGCCATATTTCAGGTGTTTACATTTTATTTTTTTTTAAAGGAAACGAGTAAAGCTTTTTGAGTGCGGTTTTTTTCTTCCTTTTATTCATGATATACAGAACGTTAAAATATATTTTTTTTAACCAAAATGGCGGCCGTTGCAGCTCCGCGAAAACAGGTCCTCAAATCGCGTGAAGTAAACGGCTGACATCACTGCCCCCTCTTTGTTGATCTGAAACACAAATTCAAAGCATATTATCAATCTGTGACCCTTTGGTCATGGAATGACGGATGGGTTTTTCGTTTAGTACAAATTTCGGAAAATGGCGGCAATTTAAAAAAAAATCGAATTTTCGCGTTTTTTTCGCATAAAAAGATAAATAATAAATGCAAAAATGTATCTATCGAAAAAACGATCCGTCATTCCGTGAAGACATATTTTCTGAGTATGCTCTCCAAATTTCAGGTCGATATGTTAATTACAGCGGTCAGGAGAATGTCAGCCATTTTTAAAAACGTGTTTTCGAGAAAAACGCGTTTAAAGTTTTGTAATGTGTTTACACAAATGTGTTTATAATTACCGCTAATCGGCAATGCCTGGTCCATAGAGGCATCCCTCCTCTTCTTCTAGCTGCTCATGTTGAGCTCAAATTGATTTTTTGAAAATTTCAAGGACAAAGTCTCCCTTAATTACCGTCACAGAAAAAATATACATGTTCTAACTGAAAAAAATGTTTGAACTTTTTTGCAAATCATGAATTAATTTAAAAAAATTGTTTCGTATACTTAAATATGCTATTAAAGTATACCCAAAGTTTAATAATTGTAGAAAAATTATTTCTTAGTTTAAAAAATCGCTCAACATCGCTCATTTTTTCCTGTCTGAATGTATATCCCGCCTGAAATTAGGAAAAAGAGTTTAGATGGCAAATAAAATGACGAAATAAAAATATACAGAAGAACTTTCATTGCATTCCAACGTGGCAAACTGCAGTACCATGTTGATGTTTCCATTGGTTTTTTTTGTTCTCATGGATCAGCATCGTAGAAAGGCTTCTGCGCTCATTATCTGGCAGACATATCCGTAAAAGTGCGGCCTGAAGCACAAATACGAAATTGTCCGAATATTAACGAGGCAACGATGTTTCTTCGATTTTTGTTTCAGCACTTAGTATGCTGCTCTAGCGACGTTCTCGAGGGTGGCCGGGGCGTTGTACGCGTTGCCGTCACCGTCGCCGAATTACTCAGATTCCATCAGACGCGTTCGCCGATCAACAACGCGTCGTCGCCACCGAGCTTGTCGAATAACGTGCCTGCTTAGCGTCGGACCATCTAATTCCTTACGACTCGATCTGTTCTTTGCTGTCTTCTTTGTTTTTTTTTCTGCTTTCCAGTGGAAAATACTCCGGACTTGGCAACCGGAGATTTAGCGTTGTTCACCAGTGATCAATGGACACCCCGAGGATAAATAATCTCGTGTTGCTTCGAAGGAAAATAGCATTCTTCGTTTCTCTGGATGTTATTTATTGCTAGGTAGATTTTGCGAGAGTGACCCACGGTGGAGGTAAACGAGCGATCTTTTGCAACCGCTGACGCTGGCAATCGTCTTTTTGGGTCGGAGAAAATAATTGCGTATTACGACTGGAAGAGAAAAATTGTCGACTCTTGAACCTTCGAAGATCATTGGGTGTGACATCAGATGAAGTTTGCATCGTTGAGTTGCAAGACATTTTATTCCCGTTTTCTTCATTTTTATCGTCATTTAAATTTATTCGCGATAGATTTAGGTTGTAATTTTTAGCTTTATTCGGCTAAAAAAATTGGCAATGGGAGAAAAATGATTTTTGTTGCGTTCCAACGATGCAAACTTCGTTGTCATTGTGAAAGAGAGTTTGAGATCATTTTTTTTCGAATTTGAATCACACGTGGAATTTTCAGTTTACGTTGAAAGTTAATTCAGCGACTGATCAATATTTCTTGATCTATTCGATGCATTTTTAAAATTGCTGTAATTTATGTGAAAATAATCATACAGAGATTTTTCGAAAACGCTTTTTAAAACTGCTGAGGTCACTCTTAGACTTGAGTTACAGAGCTGAAAGTGGCCGACATTTTTTCCACCTAAAGATGACGTTCGGGGTTCAGAGTTGATTTTTTTTCCGACAAAGCCTACTACGAAGGACCCCTTAATTTTGAAGACTTTTTATCGTGCTGCGATAAAAGCTCAGTTTAAATTTTTGGCTGCAGAGCGAGTGTCAGCGGTCACAAAAATTGGCCACTCTTATAAAATAATCGATAATAAATAGATAGACGATGACTGAAAACGAATGCGAAATGCTTTTTCCAAAGTAACGAAGAATGCGGATCTCCTGCGGCTGTACAGCCAGGTCAATCGATCAGCAAAGGCGAATTCTCCCAGCCTGTGGATCGATTTTTCATCCACACCGAGGAGCATTTATGAAAAAGCCAACTGCAGGCTGAACTCGCTCTGAGATTAAACGAAGAAAAAACAGCCGTGGCGCGAATATTCAGACAAGCAGCGACGATTTATCGATAATCGAAGCGCCGGAATGTTCGATGTAGAAATCGATGTAATAATTATCAGTGTCCGCAACTATTGTGCATGCGGACAATTTTTTTCGTTGTACATTAATCGTTGAACATTTTTCTCTGCGTGCGAAAAATTCGTTACTGCAGCCCTTCCGGTGCACCGTTTCGTAAATATGCGTAAAACGTATTTTCCAACGTCATACTCGATTTACCGGAACTGTAAAGCCACAATCGGGCGATAGTCGGTGCTGCAACGGAAATACGTCGACGCACAGTCCCCTCGGGATCGTAATTTTTAACGGGCGAAAGTCGTCACATCCGGGAAGGGAGAAAAATTCTGCGAATCAAAATGACGAGAGCCGATGAAACGAGCAAAGGGAAGAAAAAACACGCGAAATTATAGGAAGATGCGAGAGATTCACGTGGAGACTGCCGCGGACAGCCATGACCTTAGAATTTAAGAACGTGAGGATTTATTCGTTAACACACAATGGAAAAATACGTACATCACTTGTGCCCCCATTCGAGATGTATAGCGTGCGTGCGTGTGTGTTTGTGTGTGTAATAAAATTGACGAGTATGCGTAGCATTCAATTAGCGGGATATGGAGTTTCACGGTTTTGGAAAAAAAAAAGTGATTTTCACTGATGGTGGCGCTAGTGTCGGACTCGATCGGGCGGTGTAGTTTGGTGTGATGAAAGAAAAATCCATTCGTGTACCTTCGAAAAATAATATAACGTAAAGAGGCACGCTGAATTTGGTTTGAGGGATGACACCACTCTAGCGGCAGGAAAGAAGGTCCAAATTTGACAATTTATTTTGCGAGTGTGAAAAAAGGAATAGGATTTATTTAACACGTATTATAGTATTAAAAAAAATGTATTATGACTTTCATACAAAATGGCGGAGACAGAGCCCATCTTTAAGGGGTTAGGCCGAAAAATAGGCTTTTTGGGGATTTTTTCTCAGAAAAACTACAAAATAAATCGAGATTGCACTAAAGGGTGTTTATCATACACATCTGTGACTGTATACAAAAATTTTTTGAAGCGATTCATTACAAAATGGCGGCTGTGTAGCGTTTATCTCAAAACTGCACTTTTTAAGTTGGCCGGAAACATAACTCAATTTTCAACCGATTCGCTTGAAATGTTGAATATATCTTGAAAAATACATTGTCTTTGGAAGTACGTAGGATTTTTTTTTATATTGCATAGTTCATTTGTTATTAACAATTATCTGACGATTTTTTTGGAAAGTGAAAAATTTGCCCAAAAAATCGTCAGATAATTGTTAATAACAAATCAACTATGCAATATGAAAAAAAAATTCTACGTACTTCCATAGACAATGTATTTTTCAAGATATATTCACCATTTCAAGTGAATCGGTTGAAAATTTTCTGAGCTATGTTTCCGGCCAACTTGAAAAGTGCAGCTTTGAGATAAACGCTGCACAGCCGCCATTTTGAAATTAATCGCTTGAAAAAAATTATTACGTACAGTCACTGATATGTATGATAAACACCTTTTTTTTATCTCGATTTATTTTGTAGTTTTTCTGAAAAAGAAAATCCCCAAAAAGTCTATTTTTTCTGCCTCTAGAGTGGCCCAAGGCCTTAAAAACGTGTTTTTACAAATATCTTTACGGGCGGACGGTTTTCTCGTGGAGTATAAGACCTGGAACAAAAACCGAAAAAAATTATAATCTATATATAGCTATGGGACTACGTAGGGATTTTCTTTTATCAAATTTTGAAAATTGGCGCACTTTGAAAGAAATAAATCGATTTTTTGCCCAAAAACGAGCAGTAAATTGTTTATTAAAAAAGTTTAAAAGTTTAATCAAATCAAAAAACGGCTATGTACTCCCATAGAATGTAATTGTGAAGCTACTGTCAAAATTTCAAATCGATCGATGCAAATGCGTTAGAGTAATCCGTCCTCCCAGTTTGAAAAAAGTGGTTTCGAGAAAAACGAGATTAAAGTTGCACGAGGCGCCTGAAAGAAGTCCGAGGCGCTGCGGCAAAATCGATTATTGAACCTTTAAAAAAAATTCTCGCTACAGGACAAATTGCATATTGTTTTTATGACCGTAAAGTATTTTTTAAGCAAGAAAACAACGTTTTTTCCAAAATCCTGGAGTGGTGTTATCCCTTAAGGTATTCCTTTTACGAACCCGGGTATTTAACAATTAACTGATCTTCTGCAATCAAGTAAAAATACATCGCAGTAGACTGGGAAAATTTCAAGCCAAGTTACCGAACTTTGAACGAAAAATAACGACTACAAAAAGCGTCTTATTTATACGGCACTTTATGGAAATTACACGCCCGTCACATTTCTATCTAATAATTTGTACACTGAATAACTCTCGATGCTTGATATAAACTCCTCACACGTGTAAAAAAATCGGTATTTCTTTAGATAAAAGACTTTTCCGAAAAATGAGCCTAAAATTATTTTTTTGCTATTTTCTCATTTATTGGGGTATAAATGATGTTCAGTCGGGGAAAACTGAAATACACCTCGCCATGAGAAGTTATGGGGTTGTGAAGTTCGCGGAAATACGTGATAAAGTAGGGGATTTTTTGAACATTTCGACGCCTATATTGGGTTTGTTTGGGTTTTTGAAAAATTCGAAATTATTTTTAACGATTTTTTGCTCGTAAAAAAATTGTTAAGGGGCCGTCCATATATTACGTCATCGATTTTTGCTGATTTTTGTCCCCCCCCCCCCCTGCAATCATCCTATCCTTCCTATGGTCATTGTGTAATTGTCGTTACCGTCATCCAATGACCAGACCCCCCCCCCCCTATTTTAAAATGACGTAATTTATGGACGGCCCCTAATGAAAAATTTCAGCTTTCCCCGACTGAATATCATCATTCATAACCCAATAAATGATATGAAATAAATTTGAGAAAACAGATAATATTTTTCCGAAAAGTTACTTATCTAAGGAATTACAACAAATTCTGAAGATTCCGTAAGAACCATAAAGGCTCACCGAATGTTTAAAGAAAATATTAATGACAAAAGTTGAAAAAATGTGACTAGCAGAAGAATTTCCATAGCCGCGACTTCAGAAAAAATGCAAAAATGACGAAATCTTCTAAATATGCGCGTAATTTTTTATTCCAGTTTATCGTTGATAATAATTGATTGTGACTTATTTTTATTAAGCGCTGTTTTTTTTTATTAAGCACTGTAATTTACCAGTGATTCAGAAGGGCCCTGATTATGCCCCCACGAAATACGGCCCTCCGCGAAAGGAATACCTTAATCCAAGTCTAAACGCTCGATAGTTTTAGGCTCGAGTTGGAGAACTCTTATTCGGCAGGATTTTCAAAATAGGGCAAAGTGACCTTTCTTTTGGCACCCCACCAATTATTGACACTTCTCTTCTACCCACACAGTGGTTCTTGAAGTGCCAATAATTTCGCCCTTAAAGTGCCAATAATTGCGCCCTTAAAGTGTCAATAATTGGGCACCTTACCCTACGTTATAATATTGTTTGAAGGCTCAAGATAGGATTTTTTTTACCTCAAAGACACATTGGGCACGAGGAAAATGCAATTTGCGAAAGGAATTCTTTTTATTCACGGCTACTTTGAAAATGTCAATCGAAGCTTTCGAGCGGGGCTCCGTCGGAAGGGAAAATTCGTTACAGTTAATTTTTTTATCCATCGTCGATGTTTTTTGTCTCTACTTTGACGTGGTACGGTAATTAGACCTGCGGGTAAAGCAGATGCCTGTAAATTCACTTTCGACAAATCAAGTATAGAAAATCCATGAACATTTGCACAGTGCTTGAATTATTTAGGAAGGTAATAAGAGAAATGAGAATACGGATAAATTGTGCGCTACTTTTGTTTGTTTAGAAATTCAAAAAACGAATCTGACGAGTTGAATTTTTGTGCGTTTTTTTTCGTCGATTCGATGCAAATTTTATTGAATAATTTCAAATAATTGTTACAGTTACCTATCTTACCGACAGAGGTTAAAGGAGTGAAAAATCGCTTTCTGTCGTACCGATCAACGATACTAAATTGTTCCCGACCGTAGATTTGCAAGAAATTTCTGCTGGTAATGTGCCGGGTGTGTCAGAGGAGAAAAATGTCTTCATTGCCTACGAAGTCACGAGGCGAATGAAGTTCGAAAGTACGACCGACGAGAGGCACAAAATTGTGCCTGTGCTTTTACGATTTATAATTTGAAGAAAAACGAAACGAAACAAAAGCAGTCTGCTAATATTGACAAAAATCGACGACGAGAAAGGAAATTTGAGGAAGAAAAGGATGCAGCTGGCTCACCTCGAACTCGAGGCGCCTGTGGACGACCTTTTTTTTCCATTGTGCCAAAGATCGTATCGTAATCGCGGACCGAGGACGTTTTCATAACAAAAAGAAAACGATAGTAATAAAAAAATGAAAAAAAAAAAAAAAAAAAAAAAAAAAACAACAACAAAGGAAAACGGTAATAAACATCGTTGTGTACTTGTTAAATGTGCGTTTATTAATAATATGCGACTTGTGTGATCGTACGTGCATATCTTATTGCTACCAAAATAATTTTTAACGCTTCTCGCGAATCAGCGCGAATTTTCGCATACTATTTCTCTTTCATTATTTTTCTCTTTTTTCGTAGCTCGTACGAAGATGAAAAAAGCGTGAAATTGTTTTGCCTCCGACAACGTTTCGTCATTTTCGTCCTCGAATAGTTGAAATTTTTTGTGAAAAAATTAAAAAAGAAAAATAACTAAATCATTCGATCTGTCATAAACACGAATCCCAACTCGCGCATAATTTTTCACAATCACGATACAATATATTCTTAAAAAAAAATCCTTTTCGCGCTCTCGGCGAAATAAATTTCTCAATTGACATTACCGAATTTCAGTCGAACCCAAACCCTTTACAAGCTGTTGAAACTGGTTCGCCAAGTTGGTCATGACAACCGAAATTTTTTTTACCGTATCCATATAAGGTATTCCTTTCAAGAACGCGAATATTCAACAATTTACTGATTTTCGTCTACAACGAAGTAAAAATAAATCCCAGTATACTGGTAACATTACAAGCCGCGTTATCGAACTTTCAACAAAAATTGACGACTCTAAAAATCGTCTAATTTAGACGGAATTTTACGGACATGACACGTTGGCCACATTTTTTTTCTTATAATTTATCCAATAAATAAGTCTAGATGTCTGATATAAAATCCTCTACGCGTGTAAATAAATTCTAAATATTCCGTAACAATAAAAACAGAGGGTCACCGAGTGTCCAGAGAAAATATTAACGATAAAACTTTCAGCAACGTGACTAGCAGAAGAATTTTCGTAGCCCCGCAAGAAAATGCAAAAACTTCTAAATCTACTAAATTTTCGCGTAATTTTTCATTCCAGTTTATCGTTGGGTATAATAATTAATTGTCACTTATTTTTTCATCAAGTTCCAAGGTAATTTACCAATGGCTCAGAAGGGCACTGCTCACGACCCCACAAAATACGACCCTCCGCGAAAGGAATACCTTAACGGTTTTTTATCCTACACAACTGATTACGTTTCTCCATTGTTTGAAAAATATTTATCATCTGTCGAAATCAATAGACGCGTTGTTAACATTTTTTTCTACGGATATAGTTAATAATTTTTTTTTAGTATTACAGCAAATATCGTGAATCGAAGAAAAAAAAGAATACGTAACAAAGAACAGTACGTCATTCTGTTCGTATATTTAATTTGTAGGTTCGTAAAACGTGTGTACGTCATATTTTCTGGAAACATTATCATTATTTTATTATTATTATAATATATATACACAGAGGGTGTCCTGTTACGAATGGATAATCCAGCAACTGTCGATAGGTCAGATCATGTCCTACTATATGCAGGAATTTTAGTCTAGCAAAAGGCCCACGGTTTTCTAGATTTTCTGCTTTATGTTATTTTTTCGAAAAAAATCATCTGATTTTGGTTTTTCGCATGCCATTTCTACAAATGATATGAATCGACAATAACTAAGCAACTTTTTCAAGTAATTCGCAAAGTCAGATGTTCGAATTGGTTTGTATGAAAATTCTGCGTAAGATCTTTTTCATAAAGTTTCCTTAACATTTAAGGTTAAAAAGAGGACTTTTCGAGATAAAACAAATAACCAAGAGTATTCTTTTAAAAACGGCGTCAAAAAAGGTATCATTTGTAGAAATGGCATGCGAAAAACCAAAAGCAGATGATTTTTATCTCGAAAACCATGGAACTTTTACTAAACTGAAATTGCAGCATGTAGTGAGGACATGATCTGACCTATCGACAGTTTCAGGATTATCCATTCTTAACAAGACACCCTATATATATATATATATATATATTAGGGTGATTCGTTTTAGGGTAACTTTTTTTTTACCCATCGTGCCCGAAAACCTTTAGTTGGTACCCAAAAACGAAGTTTCGTGAAAGGGGGGTGTTGTCAAAAAATATTTAGAGGTCGCGAATCAAAATTGAAGGTTTCCCATTTGATTAACATTGAAAAAAATGTTTTTCTCATTATTAATGTTACCATTCCGCGAATTTTGATATCGCGATATTTTCCAAGTGGGTTCTCATAGGAAATATGATACTTTACAATAAAGTTCACTGAGCCATGTCCGTAAATTTAACCGTTTCAGCGGTATCATTATTTCAAGTGAATATTGTATGAAAATATCTATTCAAACGGCTGTAACGCCTAAACTATTAGATACATCGAAAAAAATTCAAATGAGAACTATGTAGAGAAAGTAATTTGCTATAAAAAAGTCTTATAAGCCGAGCCCGTAAATTCAACTCTTTCTCAGCTATAGGTGGATGAAGTAAAATGAATAGATTTTCTTTTGTTTGAAAAAAATCTATTTATTTTACTATATTTCTATTATCTATATTTACTATATTTCTATTACTATATTATCTATTTATAAATAGAATTTTTTTTACACAACAAAAAATCTATTTATTTTACTTCGTCCACCTATAGCTGAGAAAGAGTTGAATTTACGGGCCCGGCTTATAAGACTTTTTTGTAGAAAATTACTTTCTCTACAAAGTTTAGTGTAGCTTAGGTGTTACAGCCGTTTGAATAGATATTTTCGCACAATATTCACTTGAAATAATGATACCGCTGAAACGGTTGAATTTACGGACATGGCTCAATGAACTTTATTGTGGAGTATCATATTTCCTATGAGAACCCACTTGGAAAATATCGCGATATCAAAATTCGCGGAATGGTAACACTAATAGTGAGAAAAACATTTTTTTCAATGTTAATCAAATGGGAAACCTTCAATTTTGATTCGCGACCTCTAAATATTTTTTGACAACACCCCCCTTTCACGAAACTTCGTTTTTGGGTACCAGCTAAAGGTTTTCGGGCACGATGGGTTAAAAAAAAAAGTTGCCCTGAAACGAATCACCCTAATATATATACACTTATTCTACTGTTCGCGTTCGCAGGATCCGATTGTCGAACGAGAAATAGCGTTTGAAAGATGGGGAGGGAGAGAGGGAGAGTATGATCAATTTCATTATACGATCCGAATCGTGTACTTAAGAAAAAAGAGAAGAAGAGATAAGAATAAACGAAACTGTCGTTTCGGGATGAACGAACGAATCGAGGATCATCGTTGGAGACTGGGAAATGACGACAATGAAAAATTTCTAACTTATAGAATATTATGATTTCGGTTCGCGAGCGTACCTATAGCAATTCGTAGCGGTCGTTTAGCGACGATCCTTACGATCCGAACGAGTAACGAAATAAATGTGCGCGCACTTATATTAATATATTTCGAATATAATGATGTATGAAAATAAATTGAACGATTTTGATCGCATTTCTTCTTGGACTCGGTTCATACAGAGGTATATGGAATATGTCGCGATGTGTTTGGGTTTGGCGTTGCACGAGGGATGGAATCAATTGGAGCTACGGAATGGTGGATTTTTTTCTCCGGAAATTGAACAAGGAAGGGTTTTTTTGAGTTTTGAAGGGAATTCTTTTTTGTGGAGAATATTACTACTTTTTTATGTTTGAATGAAGTTTTTGCACTGCTTACATTTTTCACCACTGATTTGAGGGACGAAAGTTGCTCGAACGTTTTGTTAGATTCGTATCGGATATTTACGATCTACATCCGCGAAATAATAATTAGGATGAAGAATTTTAAATAATTTCATTTTTACCGTTTTTTTTTTCATTATGCCGACATATTAAGAAATATTTAAAGTGAATCTCTAATTTTTTTCAATAAAAACCGATCGAAGGATTGTTAATGGCAGGTGGATGAAGTACTATCCGGGTCAAATTGACCCAGTGTGTCAAAATCGTGGCCAAATATAAGTTTGTCAATGAAGGATTAACGGGGTCATCCCATGTGACGGCTATTTTTTTCCCCTTTTTTGGGGATTTTTTTTTATGACCGATCAAACACCCTATTTTTGAATTTTTACGACACATTTGTTAACATTTTTACAGTTCCTCAGAATTTTATCAAACAAAAATAACGAGTTGAAACGACTTCACACCGTTCGGATGACACTCATGTGTTTGGGTTTGTTTGCTCATCTGCAATAACAAAATCAAACGGCATTTTAATTTGTACACCCAAGGCTATCGCCGTAACTGGAGTGAAGTAGTAGTAGTAGTAGTAGTAGTAGTAGTTTTATTCCAGGTATACCCTTTCGGGCGTTTACATAATACAGGGTTCTCTTAAGAACTAATATATATCTTACATCTAATATAATATAATATAACAAGCATTTTACGACCGCTTTACATTTTCTTCCTGCTTGTCCGCCGCTTTTTCGAATTTATTTATGTACCTACACAGATCTACCCAGGGCTGCCCTGCTTGTAGCAAGAGTTCCAGTTCCTCTTTTATTTCGTTTTCTTTCTTTCCTTTTATCCATCCCCCCATCCTCTCCGCAATAATTCCGCCTATCTTTCTCCTCCCCTTGTCACATTTACAGATGTGGGCCAACGTTTCCTCCGCCCTTTTGCATAGCCGGCACGCTGTTTCCCTAAAACCTTTTTCTATTTCTCTGCCTACACTCCCACATCTTATCCTGGCCCAAGTTTCCTTAATTTCGCCCGTTATGTGCTTGTCCTCCCAATAATATTCCCTTTCCTGGTTCAACTTCCTTGTTTTATATTCCTTGCAGTAGTTAGATTTATCAATTCCCGTCCAGTCCTGCTGTATTTCCTGTTCTTTCCTCTTCATTATTGCCCTGCTTACTTTCTTCTTGACATCCCGGTCGCTGCCTTCTCTTATAAGCTGCCAGAATTGTCCTTCTTCCGCCTCCTCCATTGCCCTCCGTACTTCCCTCCCCCATTTCGTTGGAGCTCCGTTCGTCGCTCCCCTCGCCTCCTCCTTAAGACATATTTTTGGCAGCCTGTTGTTCTCCATTTTTAATACTTCGTACGCATATTTTCCTGCCCTTTCCATAGCCTTAATACCAATCCTAGTTACATTCGCTTCCCGTCGCCAAATGTACGCAGGTGTATTTCTCCTGTCCCATAATCATTTTCATATATCTTGCCTGCAACTTATCCAGCCGCTCCGACCGTTTCCACCCCCAAATTTCTACTCCGTATAGTAGTCCATTCCTCACTAACGCCTCCACTAGTTGTATTCTCCGCTTCAGGCTATGTATCCTCGCCCTCCTACAGAGCCCCCACACCATGTTTATTGCTTTGACAATTTTGCCCTCCACCATCCTCAGATGCTTTTCGTACGTGTTTCCCGACGACAGCCACACTCCTAGGTACTTGTACTCCTTTACTATCTGTAGTTTCCTGCCACTGAACTCCCAGCCTCTTTCCTTTTTTATCCTTCCTCCCTTTCTGAAAATCATAATTTTTGTTTTTTCCCGGTTAACCGTTAGCTTATTTTTTTGTGTGTATTTTTCCAGTTCCCAGAGTAGATTCCTCAATCCTTCCGCGTCGTCTGCTAACAATACTACATCATCGGCAAATTTTAGCTCGTAAATCTTTGTTCCCCCGATAACTGTGCCTAACTGGAGTGAAGTAAAAATATCGAAAATTGAATTTATGACACGGTTTTAAAAGTTAAGTTGCAAGATTCGTATTTTTTTTCGACTTTTTGAGGTTAAAAAAAATATGGCAGGTATGAGAAATATTCTAGTTCGGGTGAGAACTGTATATGTGCTGAGTATACCATAAAAACTGAAGCGAAAGCCGTTTAATAGTTTTTGAGATATCATGGAAGCCAATTTGAAAAAGCGAGTTTCATAAAAACGCGTTTAAAAGTTCAAGTACGATTTACCCAAAGAAAATGTCTAGTCACCGTCTGCTATGCCGGGTCCATCTAACACGCACACTTTTTTTGCAATTTGTGCAACAAATTTTTTTTCGATTTTTTCGACCTGTCACATGGGATAACCGCGCGAGCAAAAGTCTCTCGAAATTTTCATCCTACGACACTACGTGCTTTGAATATAGGAATTTCCATAATGGCATGAGAAGCAAATCCAGCCGAGATTTTCCAACCTGCGTAATTTTCTCTTAAAAAAGGTTGTTTCGCATTGTCATATTTAATTATTCTGAACAATTCTATGCGGCGATTTTATTTCATATTTTAATTGCCCGTAGGAATTTTTATTGAAAGTATTTTTGGGCCATTGTTCAATGCATTCGCATAATGGATTATTGTCAATAATAAATAAAAAGAGTATTATTTTCTCGTATTATTAAGGGAGATTTTGTCCTTGAAATTTTCAAAAAACCAATTTGAGCTCAACATGAGCAGCTAGAAGAAAAGGAGGGATGCCTCTATGGACCAGGCATTGCCGATTAGCGGCAATTATAAACACATTTGTGTAAACACATTACAAAAGTTTAAACGCGTTTTTCTCGAAAACACGTTTTTAAAAATGGCTGACATTCTCCTGACCGCTGTAATTAACATATCGACCTGAAATTTGGAGAGCATACTCAGAAAATATGTCTTCACGGAATGACGGATCGTTTTTTCGATAGATACATATTTGCATTTATTATTTATCTTTTTATGCGAAAAAAACGCGAAAATCCGATTTTTTTTAAATTGCCGCCATTTTCTGAAATATGTACTAAACGAAAAACCCATCCGTCATTCCAGGACCAAAGGGTCACAGATTGATAATATGCTTTGAATTTGTGTTTCAGATCAACAAAGAGGGGGCAGTGATGTCAGCCGTTTACCTCCCGCGATTTGCGGACCTGTTTTCGCGGAGCTGCAACGGCCGCCATTTTGGTTCTTTTTTCAAAAACTTTTTTTTTAACGTTCTGTATATCATGAATAAAAGCAAGAAAAAACCGCACTCAAAAAGCTTCACTCGTTTCCTTTAAAAAAAAATTAAATGTAAACACCTGAAATATGGCACTCCAAGGACAAAGTCTCCGTTAATCTCCCAAAGTACCTTTAGTGTACCAAAAACGCGTTTTTTTTAATTGTTCCTACCCAGCTTGGGCAATTGTACCATCAAGCGAATATTAAGATCGCACTGTGAAAATTATAGTACATATTTTTTGACTCACCTAGGTAAATGTAGCCCCAATAGTTAAAAAAGAAGCAACTTGCCACAGTTTGTCGTGAAAAATCATAAATTCAGCAGCTGTTAATAGCTTTGCTGACATTTCCAATGGAGCTCATTGGTAAATAAAAATACCGACTCGCTTCGCGATTTTGCATGAAAACAGCCCGTGCCAAGTTATCTAGATTGTAATTGTATTTTCTCCAAAACGCCGCAGCAGAATTCACGAAAAAAATCGAATTTGAACTTCGATTAGACGTACCCGTGGAGAAATTGTCGCAGGAACCCAATTAGATTCCCATACTTGTCCGTACTTCCTGATAGGGATCTATTTGGGGAAAAGGGTTTGTTGCTCGGCTCATCGTTGCACAGATCCGCCTGTACGAGTTCTTAATATAAATTTTAAAAACCTTTTCAAGCTTTTCAAATTTATATTTCATTTTTTTTGAAATATCTACGTTTGTGTAGCTTTTAAGTACTTGCACCTATGATGAGGGACTAAGGAAGGCACTTTTTTGTACTTATACCGTTTTGATTTTCAATTTTACTAAACATTATTTTTTACTTTTTAGTATAGTAACTTTTAAATAGAAGCTAGTTTTTAAAATGTTTCTTTACGTTTATTTTTTCTACGCTGATCCTGATTGTATTCTTGCTTCTTACTAATAAACATCAATCGTCTCATTCACTATGATCCAAGAGTGCAAAGCGATTGAACCCATTTCCCCGATAGGATCCAATGGGTCGCATCACATTCTGTGCGTTGAATTTTTCAAATATGGGAAATTCTCCCGAAATGATCATTTTGCATGTAATCTGACTTTTTAAATAGATGGTATTCGATTACTTTGTAGGTTTTTTGGGATACAACAGTTTTAAATATTTCTAAATTTTCCTGCAAAACAGATTTGGCAGGAAAATCGTCTTTGTTCTTTTTTTTTGTATTTTGAATGTGAAAATCATTCCTCTGGAGTATAACTATCCAGACTTCATATACACTAGCAAGCTGAAGAGGTACAAAAATTCAAACATCAGAAAAAACATTCCTTGAAACCATTGGACATTTATTTCATTCCTCCCTGAAAAAAATGATGAGCACATGTATCAAACAATAAATGACGAAATTTTGTAACCGTTTTTTTTATCATTCCTCTGGAGATCTGTAAGCCAGTTCATATATTGTGTGACGGGTGTCGGTAGCTGATCATGCTTTGCAGAGCCTTATACATGTACTTTTCTGAAGACTGATTGTTTCGTATAATTTTTGTAGCTTACGCTTTTTTTTTCTATAGACCTTGTGTGTTATCAGGTGGTGTCACGTGCGAGGGAGCCATTCCTCTGGTAATTACTAACTGTATCATTTTTCAATAGAATAAGTCATTTTTTAACTGTTCAAGTAGAACTTTTAGACGCCTACTCACCGCCAGTTTTTGAGGTTAGAATCGTCATTTCTCTGGCATCACTCCTCTGGGTTCCTCCCGACACCTGAGATCAAGAGGCATGATAGATGCGCCAGTGGAATGACAACATCTTGGTCACTATTCGAAGAAAAAGGAGAAGTAGATATTAATAAACCAATAAAAACTTGATAGGAAAAGGTTAGCATCATTCCTCTGAACCTATTATTTCTATCGATCATGATCAATCTCTCAAAACTGAAAAATCGGTGCGATCCATAGGGAATTATGTAACATCGATTATAACTGAAGTCAATTGCACTTTTTAGATGAAAACATCAAATACTTTAGTTTATAAATTTCCTTATCCTGCAAAGTGATCATTTTGGGAGAATCACCCATATATGGGTATTCAAAATGAGTTGATCTCAAGAACGTATAAATTTTATCGTAAAAAAGTATATATCGCTTTAAAAACTACATCCTAAAAATCGATTTGGCTCACATAACTGAAAATCTACTGTCGTTATCGTTTGTTATTTATTTTACTGCACTTTGACGCAATATCGCCACACCCGTACACTCTCACGAAGCGTGGAGGTTGTGTTTCAACACGCCGAGTTTTTTCCGTGACTTTTCACATATTTTCGATTCGAACGTGATCAAGAGAGAATTCTTAAACGGCGTTAATCGGGGAACAGTGCAGAATCCGATTGGATTCCAACGACGACTCGATAAGTGCGGTGTCCCTAACAAATCCCTATAGAGACGTGAGTGCATCTTGTGACTCCCCAACGAACTTGAGCACGGGATCACGAAAGGATATTTTTTGGGAGATTCAACAAATTCCGGTTGAGAATTTAAAAAAAAGCTCCAGCGACGTCAATCGGGAAATAGCGTGGAATGTACTTGGACTCCAATGTGGACTCCCTGCATCATGTACCGGTTTGCATCGTTGCAATGCAACAAAAGTTAACTTTTCTTCTATTGTTTTCGTTTTTTTTTTCGTCGATTAAGGGTGCGAAAATCAGTCAAACGGTTTTTCTCATCCTCACAAATCGGTGCACGTTTTGTGAGGATGTTTTTTCATACAATTCATCATTTTGATAGATCGAGATGGTGTACATCTCAATCTATAAAAATGATAGATTGTTATAAAAATGAAGAAAAAAAGGAATCAAAAAGATCTTTCGTTGCATTCCAATGGTGCAAACTTCAACGCCTTCTGCGTACGTGTGGCGTCCTGATCAAAGCCCATGGTTCTGATCATGGTTTTGATCAAAACCATGGTCAAAAACCATGGCGTTTCGCCATGGTTTTCTACCATATAATAATGATTTATACCATATTATATGATACGACCTGCTAAATGCATAGTCGGTCACTGTGTGTCCGACAAGAACAGAAGGTGAACTACAATAAGAAGTGTTGAACTGATATTCTATTTTTGCAATGCAACAAACATACTACGTAACATTTTCTGAGACATGCGTAGTTCTTAAAACTATTAAGCTGCAGTTGCTCGAACTGCAAAAGATTTACGTCTTCGCTATAAGTAAACTTTACTGTAATTTTTTTCGAATATTCACTTTTCATAAGGCCTTCCAACAAATTGTACTCGAAAAACGTTGATGTCAACCATATGAATTGTACGAACTTGAAAAGAATAGTAGAAGTTTGACTGAACGAAACTTAACGTACAGTATACAACATTAGTATTTGTGCGCCGATTTTGTTATAGCACTGAATTAACAATATCTATACTGTCAAGCCTTTTACAATAAAGAATCATCATTTCGGGGATAATAGATAGTCAAACATGCCGTCCAAATCGCATGTTTAGGTATGCTTTTCGCTTATAGTCGTGTTAACCATATTATGATTGCGGTGTTAACAGTGGTGCCAACTCCTACAGAATGTTCCCCCTAGGAACAACTTCAAATCCCCCTAGATGTCGATGAAAAACCCCTAAAGTTTTCATTGTACACCCTGTTTGAGTACTTGACTTACTTTGCAATCCAATAAAACTCGCGAGTAGACAACCAACTAACGGACACAACCTCAACGTTACAACTGACAACGTGAAAACGTTGAACCGTAAAAGTAAAAACGGAATTCTCTTGATCAGCAAGTTGTTGGTCGTAATTCGAAATTCGAAATAAAATTTGAAATAAAATACGCAATGAGACACCAAACTAACGGACACAACCTCAACGTGACAGCGTGAAAACGTCGAACAGTAAAAGCAGTAAAAGTGAAAACGGAATTCGTTGGTCTTTACCTGCAAGTTGTTGTTCGTCGTAGTGCGAAATTCAGCCAACTGCGCCACTTGTGTTGCTAGTACAAGACATGAAGTATGGCATTGGTGTAAAACATTTTGAAAGGCAATCGATTATAATTGAGCATAAAGAAAAGTGATCCTTAAATTTAACGTTTAGTTTATAAGAAATATTTATTGCGAATGAAAGATTCTTCGCAGGAATATGTATTTCGAATGTATAAAATATATTATCGCGCACATCATTTCGACGATCGAACGAATTGACCTATTTCAATTTCCGATCGAATTTATTGAAGATACATTGTTTTCTTTTTTCTTCACTTTTTTTCAAGATATACACTTTAATTTCACGCCCTCAAAAAGTTTCTTAAATAATGTACCCGCTAAAAAATCCCCCTAAAGAATACCCCTAAATAAATTTACCCCCTAAAAAACCCCCTTCACATTTTGTTTTCCCCTAAATTTGGGGGCAAAACCCCCAAGTTGGCATCACTGGGTGTCAATAAACTATAACGAATTTTACCATTCCTTGCCATGGGCGTTTGTTGTAAATACCATGAACGTTTCTCTCGGGGTTGTAGTGGACCTGGGGACCCCCCAACAAATTTCTGCACGACTCAAACTCAACATCCTTGGCAATAAAATGACGCACATACGTTTCGGAGTCTACACTGCAAAAACAAAAGTGTTGTTTCTACACCATTTAGGTGTGTAAATGGCTGAACACACTTTTTACACGTTTCAACGTGTGTGAAAAACAACGGTGTGAAAATAACACGGATAGATTCGTTCAAACAACACACTTACGTGTGTTATTTTCTCACACACCCTAAAACGTGTAAAAAGTATCTACAGCCATTTACACACCTAAAGTGTGTGAAAACAACACACTTGTTTTTGCAGTACTGTGTATACATGGGATGCGTCGGAATAATAAATTGAATAGCAAAAGCTTTTCATCGTCAAAATATATGCATTTATTGAACTGACCTAAACAGTACTTATACATTACTCCGTAGTATGTATGAGAGACGTAACTGTTTTTCTTGTCTTCGCATAGGCTAGGTACTCATACAGCTCCACGATGACGGCGGCTTTTTGCTTGTCGGCGATGGCCTCGAAACAAAAATACGTCGCTAAAGATTCAACGCAGCTATCGAGGTTTTGGAAAACAGATTCCAATTTCAGGTTCTTCCACGTGACAAACTCAAAAATGATCTATCCATGAACCAAAGAGTTAAGACCAAATGTGTTCTTCGATTAACCGGTTAATCAATTGATGTCAAATCAACTAATGAGTTTCACGTGATGCCGCAACCATGGTGATATTCAAAACACATGATCAATAACTCGCAATTGATACACTCAAACTGTGTTGCTTTTTCCCGTGTTATTTTTGCTCGTGCGTTGCCATCAACTTGTGTTGTTTAGTCCAATGTGTGTAGACATCTTGTATGTTCATTCCACACGCTTTGTGTGTGTTCGAACAAGCGTGTTATTGATGGGGACAGCTACGACGCTGTGTAATAATTGAATGCGTAAAAATTGCACGCTCACGTGTGTAATTCCAACGCGTTACGTGTTACCAAATGCACAAGTGTGTAGAATCAACATGGCAACGCGTGTCTAGTGTGTTACTTCCACATACTTTGAGCACACGTCAAACACGCCTAGTTTTTGCAGTGCAGCAGTTTGTCGGAACTGCGGCCATGCTACCGTTTTCTCGATTCGTACAGAAAATCCGGATAAATTTACGACGCATTATAGAGTCGCGTATAAATCCGTGGGCGTCACCATCAGAGCCGAGGCTCCATTTTGTAAGACCGTGGAGGCGTACGTTCTCGTGGTACGAAACGCGATGCCTTCCCTTCTCGGTGGATTGTCGAGGTTGGTCGAGGAGGGGCATCGAGCTGTCTACAACGAGGCGAAACCAGCTCCGTACCTGCGAGTCTCTCACCAGGTAACGACCAGGTAGTCAAACTCCTCGGGCGGTTAAAAACGCACCTCGAAACGCCTGTTTCCTCCCTCCCACACGCCTCTCTCTCTCTCTCTCTCTCTCTCTCTCTCTCTCTCTATCTGGTTGTCTGTCTCTCTCTGAGACGACGTTCTTGCCCTCCTCGCGAGGGAGTTGGAAGGGAAGAAATCAGCGGGAGCTCCGAAGGAGATCCTCGTGGACGGCTCGAGCGGGTTATCATAGAGAATCGACGGGCCAGAGTTTGCCGCGACACGCGCGCGTGTGTTTTCCATTCTTGCGTGGCCGAGCAGAGCCTAAAAGCCGGCTCACGTTGTCCTTTTTTTCCTCTTCGATCACTCTCTCCCTCTCTCACTTTCTCATTCTCTCTCCCTCTGTCACTTTCTCTTTCTCTCTCTCTCTCTCTCTCTCTCTCTCTCTCTCTCTCTCTCTCTCTCTCTCTCTCTCTCCCTCTCTCTCTTGCTCTCGTGACTCTCCCCGGACCGGAAATATGTGTTTTTTCTCCTTCTCATTCCTTCCCCGAGTAGGCCGAGAGCATTTTCACTAAAGGTGTGCCATCTCCCTCGGAGGAAAGTGCGACGGAAGCAATACTCCGGAAAATTTTGGAGCACTCCACGAGCAACTTGCCTCCAGCAGGATTTAAAGTGCGACATTGTGCCTCCACGATCCTAAGATCGAGAAGATTGTTCCTTTGCGCGATTGGCGTTTCCGGTACGAACGCCACGAAGATAAGAGCATTCCCTTTTTTCTCTCTTCGTTTCGGAATAATTTGGAGCGTGAATTTTTCCTCGCGTCTCTTTGGACCGGAAGCGTCGTATTTCCGCTTTTCCGCGGTGGAAAAAGGAGCGGACGAGCGGGGGTAAAGATTTGGGACGTCATTGACGACCGGTTCATTGATACGTTTCGGGATCGCGAGGTGGGTCTCGTGTTTGTATACGGCAGCCCAGAGAATTTATCGTACTCTCGTGTTTACGATTTTACGAGATCTTCGGCGTCAAAGGCAGCGATCAATGTGACGCGTCTAACGCGATCAGTTCGCGATCTGTCGCGATTCAGGTTGACACGTACGCGGTGCTCGTTTTAACGTTTTTGCCGAACGAAGCGCACCCACATCGCGTACATCGAACGAGAGACGATAATTCGTTGAGCAACGAAGAAGTCCTCGGCACTTCCGGTCGTGATTTTTCCTCACCTTCCACTTTGGCGAATTCGCGAAAACAAAAGAGACGAAAAACCATCGACATTCGCAGTTCGATCGAAAAGTTGACGAAAACGACAAAGGATGGTTGAGAAGTGCCGCGAGATTGTGGCTAGGAACGGAATTGAGATATTCACGATTGCACAATCGAATGCATAACGCGAGTCTCAGGCTCGAGCATTTCAATTAGTGTCACGAGAGCAGGCCTCGAGGGGCGCTCACACGTGTCGACGAAAGTCCCACCGCGGGTTAATCGATTTAGTGTCGCGGAGACAAAAAGTTTTTATTTTTCCTTTTTTTTTTACATTTTTTGAACAAAGTTCGCGATGGACGAGGATTGACGTTATCGGTGTTCGATGCAACTAATTTGCCCTCTCCGCGGACCCTCGGTGATTTTCGACATGTCGCTCGAAGCCGAAACAAAGTTGGACTGTGCTCGTTGTTGCTTCGCCTTTCGCGGTTGTTTTCGCCTGAGCGTTTGCCGGCATCGCAAATTTTGCCATTGACAACTTCCCTGTACATATACACGTTCATATATACATACACACTTTTACGTATGTTATATATTAATATGCTATATGTAAGTGAGAAATAAACATTGAACGTTATATATGAATATATAGTCGAAAATTGCGAGTGTGCAAAGTGGTCGTGCGTTTTTGATTTTTTCTTCCTGCCTTGCCCGACGAAGAAGGAGAACGACAACGTACGACGAAAAGGGAAGAAAAGAAATACAAGGCTCAAATTTTTGCCGATGGACCTCAGCATGACGCCGCGACGCCCGCCGGACGGCGTCGAGCTCCAAAAAACACGAGTAGCCAAGAGCGTTTTCAGCATAAGGAGCCTCGTCGACGTGGGCGATGCCGATCTAACGAGCAGCAACGATGACGAAAGAAACTTCGGTGAGTCAGCCAAAATTTTGCACATTTGTGTTTTTTTTACCCTTAATTAATACGATTTATCGCTTTGGAGTGCAATATTTATTTCGTCAGATCCGTAAACAAAAATGCTCATTACTTTTCACTTGTATATTAAGGCTTTTTACACCTTTGAAAAAAAATGTTCGTTTTTTTTTCATTGCCTTAAATCATGTATAAACATCCCAAAAATGATATTCTTCGGAAAAAATGTTTTCAACACTGAACGCGTTTTTTAAACCATGTTTTTAAAATCGGGTGGACTTGGAGCTCCTACAATTTTCAGCCGATTGAATTCAAATTTCAACTGGAGCTTTTCAGATAGATTTTATAGCGAAGGATTTTTACGATCGATCGACAATTGCGATTTTTTGGAACAAATTAAAGCCGTTTTTTGAGTCGTAAATGCGTTTTTTTTTTTTTCATTGCCTTGAATCATGTATAAACATCCCAAAAATGATATTCTTCGGAAAATTTTTTTTCAACACTGAACGCGTTTTTAAAACCATGTTTTTAAAATCGTGTGGACTTGAAGCTCCTACAATTTTCAGCCGATTGACTTCAAATTTCAACTGGAGCTTTTCAGATAGATTTTATAGCGAAGGATTTTTACGATCGATCGACAATTGCGATTTTTTGGAACAAATTAATGCCGTTTTTCGAGTCGAAAATGCGTTTTTTTTTTCAAAAAGGTGCCAAATTTGCGAAAATCAATATTTTGGAATAATCGTGGCTACTTCATTGCAAAAAAAAATATTTTTTTTTGCATTCTACATGAGCTCTGCTAGCGAAGTAGCCACGATTATTCCAAAATATTGATTTTAGCAGATTCGGAACCATTTTGAGAAAGAAAACGCATTTTCGACTCGAAAAAACAGCCTCAATTTGTTCCTATAAATCGCAATTGCCGATCAATCGTAAAAATCGTGTGTCCTTCGCTATAAAATCTATCTAAAAAGCTACAGTTAAAGTTTGACGTCAATCGGCTGAAAATTGTGCCAAATTTGCAAAAATCAATATTTTTGAATAATCCTGGCTACTTCGCCAGCAGAGCTCATGTAGATTGCAAAAAAAATATTTTTTGGTTAGGTGCTCATGTGCGTCTCCAACGGGGCCACCCGTGGAGGGCCTCAGAAAAAAAGCGTTCTCTTCCTACCGGCAACTGGGCCGCCATTTTGTATTTTTTTGAAAACAAAACTTTGATTCGAGTACCCACAGATATGTAAAATAAAGTCTCCAAACCTCATTTTCATTGCTTCGTTAGTATTATAAAAAAAAATCCCAAAAAAATCTCGTTTTCCGACCATCCGAAGGTATATAAGGCCTTAATATAATTCATGTTGTGTACGAAAAAATCCTACAACTCGATCATTGTAGATTTAGTCTACGAGAAACACGTAGTATTTAATTCATCCTTCGAATTGGCAGTCGTCGATAATCAATTTTACGATACAGGACGATCGGAATATCCCCGAACAACAATAATACAATAAACGGGGTCCAATTTGAGGAAATATGTTCCGAGTCATCCCGATAATTGAGCGAAGGATTAGAGTAAATCGGAATAATTATATAGCTACGGATGTAGCAATATTTAATCAGCTTATACGTGTGTGTACATTTATATATACATTTTTTTGAGTATTTTCGAATAATATCTTTATATATGTATTATTCAAAAATATTACTTTGAGTTCCAGTTATCGCTCCATTGTCAATACACTGTCGATCGTAGTTCACGATTTTTCGAATGCCTTGAAAAGTTAATTGAAATGGAAAATATACCGAATCGCGTATACTCATTTATATAGAGTATGCTCCTGCTCACCGAAAAAAGGTCGATACAAAAATTAAAGGATGACACAGTCTGGTAACGAAAAAAACACAATTAGGGTTGAGCCACCGAGGGTGCGGGCTACCAAAGAGTACGCAGTGTAATTGTTTTATTTTTTCTTGTGTTGGCAACACCACCTAACCTGTCAGTGGCATATGCCATGTCAGGGTGTTGGACAACAACTCGCTTCGTTAAGATACTTATTTCCAATTTTATGACTAATAATAGATTTTCGATGTGTTTGATCTGATTTTTCAATAATTTTACATACGTTTCGTAAGGTTTGCGATTAATTTGCACCCAATTGTTATTATACTTGAAATTTGTGATCCAAATTTTGTTCTTATTGAGAGGTTATGTCGCCGTTTTGCTTGCTTACGAAAATTATAGTGACCATAGACTAAAAACACGAATTTGGCGCGAGTAAGCACCCAAAGAGTGCGCACGCGACGAGTTCTAAGTTTAAGCCTTTTTTAAATATTTTTTTCGAGATTGTTACTCAAGGCGGGATATACATTTAGTCAGGAAAAAAATAAGCAATATTGAGGGGTTTTTAAAACTAAGAAATAATTATTCTACAATTATCAAACTGTAGGTATGCTTTAATAGTATATTTAAGTATAAAAAACAATTTTTTAATATTAATTCATAATTAAAATGACGGAGCTGTGGCAGAGTGTTACAGCAAGGTCGTCGCGGGAGTTGCGAGGCCGCGTGCAGTCTAGCTTCCCGTAGACTTTGATTTGCAAAAAAGTTCAAACTTTCTTTCAGTTAGAACATGTATAGTTTCTATGTGACGGTAATTGAAATGAAGAAAATGCAAATTTAAGGAAATGCCACGCATTTACAAAAAAAATCAACATTTCACGCAACATTCCTGTAAAATGTCGATGGAAAAAGTCGTTTTTTTTTTCAATTTTTCAAAAACAATTCTCGTCAAGTAGAAGGTACCAATATTATCAATATTTCTACCAAGTTTCAACTCAATCGGGTCAATAGTTTTTGAGTAATCTTGCACGCCAATTTCGATAATGCAGTTTTGAGAAAAACGCGTTTGAAGTTCACGCCCGCTCCGAATCCAAGCGGTGAGGCACAGCGTTGACGGGCTGTAACGTTTGAAGTTTTTCGGATTCTGCTTTGAAACTTTAGGAAAATATTCTACATGTGAGGCATTCCACATCACTTCAGCCGGTAAAAAAAATCCACAAATAATTTTGAAAAATCGAGTTACTTTATTGAAAAATATTAACCGAGTGTCGAAATTTTTAAAAATTTCTGACGTTTTTTCTCGTTGATTACCATTTTTTAACATTTTTCCATTCAAATGCCTGTATCTTTGGCAGGATATGACGTATTTACATTCGTAAAAAACGAAAATATGCGTCTTTTTATAGCCTTCAAGAAAAAAATTAATTTCGATTTTATTGAGCAAGTCGAACGCCCGTTTCAGGGCAAAATATGCAAAAATATTTTTCTCTCAAGGAAAGGCACTCGTTATTTTATTTTTTAAAATTTCCCCGAATTGTGAATACGAAAAACGGATTTTTGGTATTTTTTATATTATGGGATTCCTAAACACCGTGAAGTAACAGCTATTTTTTTAAATAATTTTTTTATTAATATTCGATTGAAGAGTATGGAGCACTCGCTGTATACCAGGTTTTTGAAATACATATAACATATATGTCATATGTATTGGAGCCTTGGAGTGCTCCACACTCTTCAATCGAATATTAATAAAAAAATAAATAAAATAAAAATAGCTGTTACTTCACGGTGTTTAGGAATCCCATAATATAAAAAATACCAAAAATCCGTTTTTCGTATTCACAATGCGGGGAAATTTAAAAAAATAAAATAACGAGTGCGTTTCCTTGAGAAAAAAAATATTTTTGCATATTTTGCCCTGAAACGGACGTTCGACTTGCTCAATAAAACCTAAAATAATTTTTTTCTGAAAGGCTATAACAAGACGCACATTTTGGTTTTTTACGAATGTAAATACGTTAAATCCTGCCAAAGATACAGCCATTTGAATGGAAAAATGTTAAAAAATGGTAATCAACGAGAAAAAACGTCAGAAATTTTTAAAAAATTCATTTTTCAAAATTATTTGTGGATTTTATTTTTACTGGCTGAAGTGACGTGGAATGCCTCATATATAGTTCTATCGTGTAAAGAAAAAAAAGAAATTGATTTTATGATCGTTGTAAATGTATATCCCGCCTTAAGATTTATATTTAAAATAATGTTCCTAAATGGCCAAAGCTTTATTTAAATAAGATGTACAAAGTGTATTATCAAAATTGATTTTTCTAGAAATGAAAGTTTATAAAGTGCGTACTCTTTGCTGACTTTACCCTACTATTGAGCAAAGCATTACACGTGTTGGAACCTTCTACTTTTGCGTAAGTGCTGATCCTACTCTCCTCCTGTCTCCCCCATTTAGTGAGGACACTCAGACTGTACATGCGCTTTCCATGTGATAATTCCTTGCCCACGCTTTCAAGTACACGGAGCCACATTTGTGTACTTGAGAGTCTGCATAGGGCGCTTTACGTAAAGTCAGGACTAAAATCGACCACGGTCGAAAAATAACGCGCCAAAACGAAATTCGGTTCGCAGACAAGCTAACAGACTCTACAAAGCTATAGTAAAACACAAAATACAATACCGATGAACAATCCCCGCGAGGACAAAATCACTAATTTTTTGCCTCGATAAATTTTCGTATAATTTGTGTTTAAATATATTTTTTTTAATTACCTCGTCGAAAGTGAATTGTTTTTAGCAAGGGAAATTGTGTATACGGCCAATTTTGCACGGAACACCTCGTACGAATGGGTATATAGAACTCGTCGAGGCAACTTGACGATAACGCGTATTACTTTCAAGTGAAAATAAATGCTCGAATTAGCATCAAGTCTCGTTGGTAAGCGATAAGGTAAACGAGGCTTCGCCGATACGCGCGATAAGCGAATCTCATTTCACGTCGCGTATATGCGATAATCGTAACTAACTGTACATACACAGACATATATACACGTGTTTATGTGTATGTATGTATGTATGTGTGTGTATGTGTGTGTGCATATATATATATATATATATATATATATATATATATATATATATATATATATATATATATATATATATATATATATATATATATATATATATACGAGACGAGTCGGTTCGTTGGGAAAAATAATTGTGACGGGCTAACAGAATAATTAACGTTTGATTGATACGCTTTAAGGGGCTATACCAGTGTGAACGCTGAAAATTCGGGTGATTTTCGGGAATTTTTTGGAAGAAAAGTACTCAATTAAATATTTCGGAAAATTAAGAATATATTTGGCTATATTTGACCTATATTACACAATTTTTTCATAGAAAAATATTGAGATCCAAGCGACTTATGCGCTGCCTTCGGAGGCGCCAAAAAAAAGTCCCTCCACTGCTGACATGATTCCGGCCGATTGAGTAGCTGAAACCGAAAAAGGAAAAAATGTCGTTAAACTGGAAGGTATTTCATGTACAATGACGTAGGATTTTCAAAAAATATCAAAATCCAACAAAATGGCGTAGTTATGAAAAAAAATCTGTTTTCTTGCCTATAAAATGGTCGTTTTTTTCAATGCCAAATCGTCAATTTTCATCCAATCAAAAATATCCTACGTCATTGTAGAGTAAATATATTCAAGAGTACTCAGTTCAAATTTCAAGTCAATCGGATAATTGCTCTTTGCGTTACAATGTCAGTAAATTTGAAAAATCTCATTTCGAGAAAAACGCGTTTAAAGATTAGCTATCGATTTTTGCAAGATAAAATGATATTGATATAAATTATATAAATGATGATGATATTCTTGAAAGTATAAACTGTCGAAAAAGGCACGAAAAAAATTGATTTTTTGAAAGTGTCACACTTTTATAGCCCCTTAATATATGCGGGATAGATTTATTTTCATGTACCGGAATTAATGCAACGAAATTTTCGAAGCTCAATTTTTTTTGGCCCATTTAGTTTTCCAAAATCACTTAAACGTTTCTCAGGAACCTCATTAGATATTTTCAGCCTAAACATGCAAGAAAATATTCTGGATCATAACGAAAATGAAGAAATAAAAAAATGATTCTCGTTGCATTCCAACAATGCAAACTTCAACATCGTAGATCCTGGGCGATACAAGTACATCATTAAAAAATCGTATCTTAGGCATTTTTAACTCATGCTGAGCCCCCAAATGCATCGACGTAAAACTCTTAATCAAAATAGATCTCATTCCAAACCACATCTTTTAGAGCTAATATTTTTTCGACCCATCGCCAAAATTTGGGTATTGAACCAACCGCTCAAAAAATTGCATCAATACTTTGCTTTTCAGAAGTGCAAAAATTTCTCATATTTTTTTATACTCTGATTTATTTGTTTTTGGCGACGAAATGATTGGAATTGGCGAAAAAAGAGTCATCGTGAGGAATACGCGAAGGGGGAATGTGGCGGAGATTATTTATACCCCGCGGTGAGTTCGACGAGCAGCAATATATATATATATATATATATATATATATATATATATATATATAAATATATATACATACAAAGGGACTATCAAGGGCGGATGAAGAGGGTCAGACTCGAAATTTCATTGGATGCGCTTGTGTCTCGCGAGGGTTGTGTCCTCCATTTCCTGCAGACACACCATTAAACTCCCTTTATTTCTACGAGGAAAAGAGAATCGTTAACCACAACCCTCTGTATGCCACTACCGCGCTTTCACCCCTTTTTGTCCCCCCGAGCAGTTCGCGTGACGCGAAGTTCTCGTGTTCATTGGTCGGTTTTGTCTAATGAGACTATTCAATTTCATGTCGTGCAATTATTTATTCGATCAAACCTTCAAGTTCGCGGATATATATATATATATATATATATATATATATATAGGTATATATGTGCATGTATATACGTACGAAGAATTATGTGGAACCAGATTATTCGTAGATGAGAGATAAGACGCGCAGCCATTGTTATAGGCTAATAAAAAGCCGCAAGGATTTCGAACCCTATACAATTTCTTATCATTCGAGTCCGTACGGGCACTCCAAAACGTTGTTTTTCACTAGTCATCACAACTTTTCGCGCATACACAGATTTTTATATTGAACAGCCGTTTTATTTCAGGGACATAAAGTTAATATGAACTCACATTGGCAAGAGACGATTTTTCACCTGATTAATCGATAATTGATGATAAGCAGTGTTGGTCTGGGCCAATACTTTGATGGGTGACCGCTCGGCCACGACTTGCTCGCCGGCTACTGAGTTTTCAATGGTAAAAGAACGAATGTCGGTGAAAAAATAGCCTGTACAGGCACAGGTTTGACGCAGTTTCCTTGTGCCCTCCTGCGAGCCGAAAAAACTCAGCAGTTGCCCTGTGCCCTTGTCCGAGCTAGAAAAACCTTAAGATTTCAAACAGAATTATGAGATTTCACAAGTAAGACGCCCAAAAGCTCTCTGAGGGGGAATAAACGTCCCCGAAGGAAAAAAACGCCACCCGTGCAGAAATTTGTTGGGGAGTCCCCAGATCGTATATAGGGATTTGATAGGGACTCTGCACGTAGGGAGTCCACATTGGAATCCAAGTGGATTCCGCAGTGTTTTCCGATTGATGTAATTTGACAATTTTTTTTGAAATTCTAAACCGGAATTTTTTGGAACTTCCAAAAAAATATCGTTTCGTGATCCTGTGCACAAATTTGTTGGGGAGTCCCAAGATGCATCCACTACACTATGGGGACTTGTTAGGTACGTTGAGAGTCCTCATTGCGATCCAAATGGATTCCACACTGTTCCCCGATGAATACCATTTGAGAATTCTTACCACGTTCGAAACGAAAATATGTGAAAAGTCACGAGAAAAAACTCGACGTGTTGAAACATAACCTGCACGTTTCGTGAGCTACGTGTGTGGTGATATTATCACAAAGTGGAGTAAAATGAATAGCAAACAATTATGAAAGTGGATTTTCAGTGATGTCATTCAAATCGATTTTTAATACATGCCTTTGGGAGCAATTTATATTTTTTGAGATAAGATTTATACTTTTTTGAGATGCATTCATTATGTATATCCATCTATTTGGTTTAGAAAATTCAAAGTACAGAATGTGATGTGGTCCATCAAGAATCATATGGGATTCTGTTCGACTACGTTGGTATCCTTTAGGACTCAAATTGGATTCGTACAACGATGTTAACATCTGCATCGTTGGAACACAACGATAATGACACTCTTTTATTTCCTCAAATTTCCTTTGGCAGATCTGAACTTCGAAAATCCCTCCGCAATTTTTAAATTCTCTCATTCAGAGATCCGTAATCCAAATCTGCGAAAAAAAAAACATTTTTTTAAACATTGATAAGCAGAAAATGCAAATGTAAAAAAGAATTTTCGTTGCCTTCCAATGATGCAACTTTTAAGAGCACTTTGTGCATTGGATTTCAATGGGAATTCTCAATTAGAATCCAACCTACGAAGGTGACGTTTTAGTACAGGAATCCAATGCAATGACCTATTGGATCCCTGGTCTTGTTTGGGTTTGCTTGGGGTAGTGAGACTTGGCAGTTGGACGCGACTACTCGTGAATCACTTTCAGTATTGCCCTGCAGAGGTTGTCGTAGGGATCCAGGTGGACTGCCATACTTGTACTAACTTCCTGACAGGAATTGGGTCATTGCGTTGGATTCCAAACCCAAACAAGTCCCAAGCTCCAAATCCACGAGTCAAGAGTGCACAAAATAAACTCCCAGCCTAAACAATGAAACGATGTTACATTTTGTTCAGTGCTAGTCTTCATGCATACGTATACTTCGAGACTGCACATGTAGTCCAGTAAAAGAGACGAAAACCCAGCACTTTTTAGCGTAGCATATGAATTTCTGACTGAAGATAGCTGGTTACATACTGAAAACAACCCCAATAAAATGTTGCCCCTCAACTCGCCCCAACCCTAAGAAATAGGGGTTGAAAACTTTAAAATCGCGGTATCTCGATAATTAAAACCCCTATGAAAAAATGTTTCAAGCAAAAGTTGTTTGGAATAATAAAATACGTATAAAGTTACCCAACCTCCAATCCCTTATCTTTGAATTTTCAACCCGTTTTTTATCAAGATTTTTCGAATCGTTTTCGTGCCGCTATTTTCAAAGATCGGCGGTTGGACCTCAGATAACTTTATACGAATTGTTTATTCCAAACAACTTTTGTTTGAAATATTTTTTGATCTGGCTGTTAATTATCGAGATACGGTGATTTTTAAGTTTTCAACCCCTATTTCTGAAGGTTGGGTCGAGTTCAGGGGCAACATTTTATTGGGGTTACTTTCAGTACGCAACGATCTACCTTCAGTCGAAAATTCATATTCTACGCTTAAGGCGTTACCCCCACTTGTAGCGCAAAAAAAGGCCTTTTTCATGAATTTTTTAAAAGAAAACTACAAAACTTTTTTAATCAATCAATATACCATCTTAAAGAACACATCTTGAAGAACTTTCAGTAATTTTTTTATTGAAAAATATTACATTGTTTAGTGGCAAATGGCCGTCAATGAAATAATGTTTTTATATACACGGTTTGCGGTGACCAACATTGCGGCGAAGTGGATCATCTGAAAAAAAATGCGGATGGATTTAGTCAAATATAAGTATAAACTAGTCTTTAATCGAAGGATTTTAAAAAATATTCATTTTTCACAAAATGGCGGACAGTCAAAGTTAATGGTTCGATTTTAACGAAAAAAACGGCCGTTTTTTGGCTATAAAACGGCCATTTTTTTTCGAAAAAAAATCGAACGATTAAAGACTACATTTTTATGTATTAAATAAGCCTGCAAAATTTCAAGAAGATCGGTTCATTAGTGTTCGAGTAATCTTGGTCACCGACTTCAGAAATGCCATTTTGAGAAAAACGCGTTTAAAGTTTCAATTTCAGTTTACACGAGGAACATATTTTTTTTTGTAAACTTACATAGAGTCATCTATTCCGGGCCCATACAGAAGTATCTGATACTGATACTTCAAAAAAATGCAATAAAAAAAATCGATTTTTTCCAAATAGCAAGTGGGGGTAACCCCTTAAAAGTGGTGGGTTTTCGTCTCTTTTACCGGACTAATGCTCGTGTGCATTATTCAGTGCAGAATAATGCACACGGGCTCAGACGTTATCGGCCGTTGCACGTACAAGAGTATCACATGGTATTATTGCAGGTACACAAACGAGATGTGCCCGGTGTGCGTTAAATTTGCCGCGCATGTGCGCGGTACGTAAGCATAGCGCGGATCGTCGCGATCCTTCGATCATAAATAATCTCGCTCGAGGGGGTTTTACGCGTGCTTTATATACGTGACTGGGAGCCGTGCTGATTGGTGGACCCTCCCGAGATGGAGCGAGACGGAGGCTCGCTAATTGTGTTTTATTAGGCCTGCACTTGAGCTCGTTCAGCCCCTCTCTCGTGTCGTTCTTACCGCCAACCTTCCTCCTCTATTTAGCCCTCGCCCTTTATGCCCCCCCTCCATCTTGCTCTTTGGCTCTTTTGCCCTTCCGCGGCCTCCATCCGCTGCTTTGCCCCTGCGATCTCGCCCGACTAACCCGCGGGAGAGCCCGAGAGACTCTCTCTTCTGTACACCTAACTATGAACGACATTGTTATTACGGTAGGCTCATGGTGAAGCTTGTCCGGCGGGGCTTTTGCATACACGGATACCAGCTATATATAACTTCAGGATTGTTCATTAATGCGCATAGCCGTGGAGATTCCGTCGAGTAAAATCGCTCGGCGGCCACCGATCTTGAGCGGCAGATGTACTCGTTAAAGGAATCCGCGTTAACGAGGCGCGTTCCCGACGACGAGAAACTTGCCATTCCGATATTGCTGATTGAAGGAATTGCGTTGATACATTTTATGGATGTTTGCGTCGAATGGAAATGACGAGCTGTTCGACTTCCGGTACGGAGCTGGGTGCAAATCACGTCCACAGTAGCACGTGCGAAAACTTGTTAGGGGGTCTCCAGATCCTACCAATGTCGGACCAAAAATACCATATTGAAAAACCGATACTGGGCTCGAATAATACCGATAATTCAATATCAGAGTTGAGAACATTGAAATATCATTATAATTGTCGTTATTTCTAGTTAAGGGGTTAGGCCACAGTAACGGGTATAAAATCATGTGCGAGTTTAACAATTTTTTTTCGTATGAAAAAGTGACTCACTCATAAAATTGATTACACATCTATTTAGAATGAATATCAAGCTGTTATAAATTTTTTTTTTCGATTTACAAAATGGCCGACTACTCGAAACTTCGCGAAACAGCTTTTTTCCAATTGGCGTGACGAATAACTTCAACAATTTTCACTCGATTTACTTCAAATTTAAAAGTTATGTTCCTAATTGCATTTCGCAGAGATGTACGTACGGAATTTCTGATTAATCGAAAACTTTTCATTTTATGAGCAGTTTATGAGCAGTTATAACGAAATTTTTCACTGTAAATTCATTTCTTAAGTTCAAATACCTACAACTTTTGAATAAAACAATACTTTTTAAATTCCGTACGTACTTCTCTAGGTATTCTAATGTAGATTGACGAGAATTTTTGTTTTTTGTTCTAGGTAAAAAATTGCGGATTAAAAAAAAGATAATAAAAGAAAATATTAGTACTCGGCCATTTTGAACATCGAAAAAAAAATATATTTTCTAACAGCTTGATATTCATACTAAATAGATGTGTAATTAATTTTATGAGTGAATCACTTTTTCATACGAAAAAATTGTTAAATTCGCACATGATTTTATACCCGTTACTGTGGCCTAAGGCCTTAAGTTACTTCCACTTGTTTTTTTTATTACGTTTAACAGCCTTGAAATATTGATGGGGTAAAGCCAGCAAAGAGTACGCCCTTTATAAACTTTTATTTCTAGAAAAATCCACTACGATAATAAACTTTGTACTTCTAATTTAAGGGGTCTTCGCACTTGAGACGCTAAAAAAGGCTATCTTCATGATTTTTTTAATAGGTTTATATTATAGATATCGATATAAAAGTTGTTACACTCAATAAATACACTTTTGAAATACATTTTTTAAAATTATTTATTTACGTCACTATTTATAGACGGAAATGGTATTTAAAAAAATGTTCTAAAAAATTGTAGGTCTGCACTGCTGATGAAATCTCGGAGATGAACCATGCAAAACAAAAAAATCAATCGGTTTTAGATTCAGTATGTTAATGGCTATAGCGCATATCATACGATTTTTGTTATATGCAAAAACAACAAAATCGCGGACATTTTTCGAAAAACTTAAAAAAAAAAGTTTTTTTCACCGTTTTTGGCAAAAAAAATAGTAAATATCACAATTGAAAAAAATCTCATGATCTATGTATTTGATTTTAAGGCTATAGTCGTAAAGAATATGTGGTTAAAATTTCATAGGGATCGGTTCAGTAGTTTCGAAGATTTTTTCAATGAGCCGTCGAAAAACGTGGTTTCGAGAAAAACGCGTTTAAAGTTTGTTTGGGTTACATAAATACATAATTTTTTAAAAATGTATTTCGGAAGTGTATTTATTAAGTTTAACAACTTTTATGTCAATATCTATAATACAAACCTATCAAAAAATTCATGAAAATAGCGTTTTTTAGGGTCTAAAGTGAGAAGACCCCTTAATGTCCCTACACCCTGTCTTTTACGATCCTATGACTTTTGCCCGACACTTGGTCCCTTCACTACCTCCAGTTCCTCGGAGACCCCCGGAGGGATGGGTCGCGCGTTTCCCGATGGACTACACTGTCACAGTCGCAGGAGGGCACAGGGAAACAGTGGAAAACCTGTGCTGATAAAGGAGCTCATATTTTCACCGAGTTTCAGCTGCCTTACGATTGGAAAGTCGGTGAAATTGCCACCCTCTTGGTAGTCGGCGCGCAAACAGCTGAACGGTCACCCATCCGAGTACTGGCTCAGGCCAATGCCACTTGCCCTGAGGATCCTAGTTTATATTTCGACCTAGTCCGCAGGCAAAATGTGGTTTCGTGCATTATAGTTTTCGGACTTAGACCAAAATCAAAGTTTTCTGTATGATAGGAAAACTCGGTAGATACTTCTTGATGGAAGCTATCAGGGCGCCCGGGCGGTGTAATTCCTCTCAAACGTTCGTTGGACTTCGACAACCGTTTCTGGCTGATTCATACGCTCATGATAGGGGCGTTTTTTTAAAGTACCTAACTCCTTTGAAAACTTTAAGCTAATTTATGGAATACAAAAAGTAAATCATTTTATAGCGTAAAAATAAGTTTTTTTCTGTTTTTTTTTGCCAATACTAGAAGAGCGATCAAAATGAGCCTTGGAGGGTTTATATTACGTGTGATGACATATATAAAAAGAAAAAAACTGAAAAAAAATTTTCAGTTTTTTTAGCACATTAGTTTGATTAGCACATTTAAAAAAATCGTCACTTACGTTAGTTTTCCTAGAGAAGTACCGACGATTATTTAAAAAAATATGATTTTTTTCCCGCAAAATCGTATCATTTTAAATAAATTTTTCTTATTTTCACTTTAAAATCAACCATAATTTTTTCATTAAAACAAGAAATATTGATGAATTTCAAATTCGCGCCATGTGTTTATCATTCTTGTGATGTTTATATATCATTTGAGCCAATAAAAAAGGGCACCTTATTTTTTTTACTCAAATGCAACCTTAAATAAAAAAAAAACAGCAACATAATACTTGACTAGAATCAGATACGTCCAGATTTCAAAGATTCAATAACTTCATTTATTTCGAATACAAATTCCACATTGTTGGGAATAAATAATAATCACATAGGAGATTCATTGTAGATTGAAATGTCATTCTTCAATCAAACTTCTTTTTTCCTCCACATTCGCCCAACTATACAGTGACAAAGAGAATTTGTATCGCCAAACTGGTCCTTTTCTCCCAGTCCAACTCTACTGTCGACGTAGAACGAGTGAGAGAATTATCTTCGACCGGTCTGGGTCCCGCGAGTGCCATAAAACTTGCACGTAACTACGATTCTAATTGAATCCCTATTAGGGGCCAATGCACGTTCACATGTGTGAATGTTGAATACGATTCTCCGATAGGTGAACGCAGCCGAGATTTGCAAACGTCCGATCATCGTTTTTTTCCTTTCGCGACACAGCTTGTTCGCTTTTCTTCACCTTCCTCGACATTCTCGCGGACGCTCACTCTCACAGGGTTGATGGGAGGCTCCAGCAAGCGGGTCTGCGCTCATCATGAGGCATAGCCTCGCTGTGAGAGCTTCGAGACGTTTTTCCTTACTTGCTTTTTTCTTTCTTGTACCTTTCTTTGGACCATCGTGCTCGATCGCGACTCTTATTACGTTCGTACACAGTATAGAGTCGAAGGCGGCACGGGCTTGCTGGGGCAATCAAATAAATTAGTCGGAATTACGCGGGCTCTCCACCTCTCGCTCTCTCTCTCTCTCTCTCTCTCTCTCTCTCTCTCTCTCTCTCTCTCTCTCTCTCTCTCTCTCTCTCTCTCCCTTGCTCTCTTTCTCTCTCCATGTACCTATAAGCGAGCTTAATGCGTGTCTACACACACACATGCATATACACAGCAGCCATATTGGAGTTCTCGCCACCAATTAGCGAGCTTTATTCCAAGAGAAATCCGATCGTCCTCGACTTTCCGAGAAATTCATGCTACATGTGCATCGTTTATTACCCAACCCACGTTCACCGTACTTTTCATCACTTATTTGTCCTTCATTCTCTCTCATTTTCCTCCATTACATTGACAGCTCGATCCATGAAATCCCCGAAACATTAGCGGAAATTCCTCTGCCTGTATACACGCCCGTGCAGAAATTGTCGTAAGCATCCGATTGGACTCACATAATTGTCCCTACTTCTTGATGGGGATCTAATTGGTCATCGCATTGGATCCCTAGATTACAACCCCACGCTCCTACATTGGATTCTAATTGGGTTTCCCCATTTCAATCCAATGAACGAATCCCATTGGGATCACAAATTTCAAGTATAATAATAATTCGTTGGGTGTATATTAATCGCAAACCTTACAAAACGTGTTTAAGTTGTTAAAAAATAAGATCAAACATCGAGAATCTATAATTAGTTATAAAATTGGAAATAAATACCTTAACGAAGCGAGTTGTTGTCCAACACCTTGACATGACATATGCCACTGACAGGTTAGGTGGTGTTGCCAACACAAGACAAAATAAAACAATTAAAAGCAGTGCGTACTCTTTGGTGGCTCTACCCTACACGCTCACGAAGCGTGCAGGTTATGTTTCAACAGGTCGAGTTTTTTCTCGTGACTTTGTACATACTTTCGATTCGAACGTCGTAAGAATTCTCACACGGCGTTCATCAGGGACCAGTGCAGAATCCAATTGAATCCCAATGAGGACTCCCTACGTGTGGTGTCCCTAACAAATCCCATGTAGGGTGATCGGTAGTGGCCAATGATTGGCCGATGCTCGACGCCAAGCTTGCCAACATTGGCACTCGAGCTTGGCCCGATCATCGACCGAGCCTTGGATGATAAGAGCGGCCCGATATTCGCAATCAATATTGGCCCTAGAATGGCTTATGAGAATCGGCCGAGCATCGCGTAGGAGTTCATTCGAGAATCGGCCAACAATAAGCCCCCTCAAGATTGCCATCATTGGCACTCGAGCTTGGCCCGATTATCGACCGAGTCTTGGCGGATAATTGTGACCCAATATAGATCACCAAAATTGGGCCTGCACCGCCAAAAAAAAAATTAATTATTTTTGTATTGTAATTCGTCATTACCTGGTCTTTCGAAATGATTAGTTCGAAGGAAATATTTCACCCCATAATGGGGCTCGAACCTTGAACTTCCCTACTCATAGCCAAACACGCTGCCCCTATGCTACCGAGTGCTTGCAACATTTGAATCGCAGATATGGCATAAGATACCAAATGGATTCTGATCATTATTTGTATGACATAAACTATATCAATTAGTTAATATCATTGTGATAATTAGAGAGTGTTATCGAATGACATGTTATAGAATTTTCAAACCTAACCTATATATATAATTCTCTCTCCACCTTCTCTACCCCCACAACCCGTTAATATGTGTGTTGCAATAAAGACAGACCATTAGTTCACTAGTTCAAGTTTACTTTGAATAAATAAATATATTTAAAATGAATAATTCCAATAATGGAATGCAATAGGAAAAATTTGATTTCACGAAAAATCTAGTTAATTCAAATAAAAAATAAATAAATAGACGCGGTTAGTTAATATTAATAGAATTTTTCTGTCAGTGTAGGATGGTTCATAAAAATCGGCAGAATATCGCGTATGAGCTCGTTCGAGAATCGGCCAACAATGAGTGCATTGATTTGGTAGTATATTTGTTAAGAAAAATGGCCAATGGACTCGTAAAAAGTATTTATCTCGTCTCTCAATGATTTCAACGCGAAACAATGAATCGTCAATATACGAATTGCGGTTCGATCATGCGTTACTCGGCCGAACATTGGCCTCGTATCGGTAAAAACATGATTGGCGAGTCTATACTTCGCCAAACGTCGACCTCGTATCGATAAGCCAATGGTTAGAGAGCCTATATTGGGCCGAACATTGTCCTCGTATCGGCAAACCAATGATTGGCGAGTCTATACTTCGCCAAACATCGGCCTCATATCGATAAACCAATAATGAACAAGTCTATACTTGGCCGAACATTGGCCTCGTATTGGCAAACCAATGATTGGCCAGTCTATACTTCGCCAAACATCGGCCTCGTATCGACAAGCCAATGATTAGCGAGTCTACGTTTGGCCGAACATTGGCCGCGTATCGGCAAACCAATGATTGGCGAGTCTATCCTTCGCCAAACATCGGCCTCGTATCGACAAGCCAATGCTATATTTGGCGAGCGAGTCTATATTTGGCCGAACATTGGCCTCGTATCAGCAAACCAATGTTGGCTAGTCAATACTCAGCCGAGCATTGGCGTACAATTGGTTAATCGATCATCGTCCCGCCAACATTGGTCCAAGTATTGGCCGTTACGGTTCGATTGGCGAAACCTACATGGGATCCCTCTAGAGATGTGGGTGCATCTTGGAACTGCCCAACACATTTCTGCACGGGATCACGAAAGGATATTTTTTTTAACATAACCGACAAATTCCGGTTGAGAATTTCGAATGAAAAATCTCAAACGACGTCATTCGGGCAATAGTGCTGAATCCACTTGAATTCCAATGGGGACTCCCTACGTGCGGCGTCCCTATCGAATCCCTACAGAGTTGTGACAGGATCCAAGAACTCCCCTGCAATTTTTTACACGGACGTTTTTCCCCGGCATTTCCGAAGATTCCATCATCGCTGGATTTTTCAAAGAACAATGGAAAAGGATCCAAATCATGCACTAGCTGTATTGGGTACATACATCGCGAAATTTAATTCGGTTTGCGATGCAGCGCAAAAACGACGGGAGCGTGCTAATTAGGGGTGGATTTGAGAATGTTCATCCGAGTATATTGATCTAATAATCATAAGAGCACAATATTGGTCGAGTGTATGTGCGAGTAAATGGGAACGTAAAGCACCAATAGCGTGGAAAGAAGGAGGGTATCAATAATAAGGGGGTGTCGAAAGATCGTTACAAATTTACGAGGCAACCGGAACAGCATCAACAGCACATATATATACATATACATATACATATATATATATATATATATATATATATATATATATATATATATATATATATATATATATATATATATATACATATCTATATATATTCATATCTGATCACGAGTACAAACGTCATATATTTGACCGTTCTGCGTACCTGCACCCTACGCATACACGTATCCGGATATACCCATAAAGGACACCCATCCCCCTTACGTACGTGTAATACGTATATCGATACATTGTGCGCCAGTATTCTTCCGTGACGACGGTATTAGCCAATTGGGCCATTAATCGCTCCGTCGGTTCGAGACAACCGAAGCTTCCCATTCCAGGGAAGTAATTGCTAATCGCTAATTGCGAGCTCAAACACTCCATCCAATTAACTTTACGGCGAGACCGCGCTGCGGGCTTGCGTTATTATCATAGTCGTACGGGATTCTGCTCCCTTCGTGAATTATGAACATATGCACGTGGACAGCCCTACACATGGGTGTATCCGTTGAACATCCGCGTGGGTATAGGCAGGCCACGGAGTAAAGGAGTGAGCAATTGCATTTACAAAATATTCTTGTCCCTTGAATTATTGAATGGCATAGACGTTGCAGGTTCGATAGAACGACCAGATATTCGCGTAGCTCAGTTGAGCATAAAAAAATCTCTGACTTTTTTGGGAGCGTCGCTGAATTGGGAAAAAATCACCCTTCGGGCGATTTTCCAAGAGCTGCGATACTTTTCTGGGTTGGAAAGTAGTTTGGACTCGATGTACTGATGTCACTTTGAGGCAGGTCCTTTTTTCTCCTACCGATCTTCTTACGATTTCTATAGGGGAGTTGTGCTTCAGATGGCGTACTTTTTCTTTGGGGATAAATATTTCAATAAATGACGTCGTATGAATTCAAAGCCAAGCGGATGTCTATAAAGGTTTATTAGTATAATGAAATAGAATCAGTTTAAACATTTGAAAGCACATGTGGGTCGACGTGTGTAAGACGACATCAGTCTAAGATGACATATGTATGTCATATACGCGTCAATCGAATTATGCTCAGATACATCAATTTCTGGGTTAGAGGTTAGCTTATAGCAACCAGTAATTAGTGGGACATTATTATGGTGACGATGAAGGGTTGCCTGCGGCGGTTTAAGGGGTCTTCTCACTTTAGACGCTAAAAGAAGGCTATTTTCATTAATTTTTTTGATAGGTTCATATTATAGATATTGATATAAAAGTTGTTACACTTAAGGACTTAAGCCACAGTAACGGGTATAAAAACATGTGAGAATTTAACAATTTGTTTTTCGTATGAAAAAGTGATTGACTCATAAAATTAATTACAAATCTATTTAGTATGAATATCAAGCTGTTAGAAAATGTTTTTTTTTTTCGATGTACAAAATGGCCGACTACTCGCAACTTCTCAAAACAGCTTTTTTTTCAATTGGCGTGACAAATAACTTCAACAGTTTTCACTCGATTTACTTCAAATTTAAAAGTTATGTCCCTAATTGCATTTCGCAGAGAAGTACGTACGGAATTTCTGATTAATCGAAAACTTTTTATTTTATGAACAGTTAATGAGCAGTAATAACGAAATTTTTCACTGAACATTTATTTCTTAAGTTCAAATACCTACAACTTTTGAATAAAACAATATTTTTTAAATTCCGTACGTACTTCTCTAGGTATTCTAATGTAGATTGACGAGAGTTTTTGTGTTTTGTTCTAGGTAAAAAATTGTGGATGCTAAATGTCACGCCGCGGAGCGCGTAAAAAAAAGAAAACAAAAGAAAATATTAGTAGTCGGCCATTTTGGACGTCGAAAAACAAAATATATATTTTATAACAGCTTGATAATCATAATAAATAGATGTGTAATTAATGTTATGAGTGAATCACTTTTTGATATGAAAAATTGTTAAATTCGCACATGATTTTATACCTGTTACTGTGGCCTAAGGCCTTAAGGCGTCTGGCCACCTTGGCCGATCGTACAATGGGTACATTTAAAAAAAAATAATAAACTCGAAAGTGTGGGCCGGAATATTTTTATTTTTTCACGCAACGTCAGAAAGGACTTTAAGAATAACGTTAATAAATTTCCGTTTAAAATATTAAAAAATGGCGCCGTTATGCACATTGCCGCGGAGGCCCTCCGCACGATACGCGCGGTCGTTGTCCCAGCTGTTACCCGGTCATGTCACATCTGAAAAAAAATCAGCTCATTCGTGAGTAGTGTCGCTACAATGTAGCATAGCGGTTTTTTTTCGACCATTAAAAAAATTACGGTGAGCCGAAGAAAAAAATTTGTATTTTTCACCGAAATTATGGCTCACCATAATTTTTTTAATGGTCTAAAGGCAAAACCGCTCTACTCACGAATGAGCTGATTTTTGGCAAAACAATTAGTAAATATCAAAATTTAAAAAAATCCTTCATACGCGATATAGCTATAGTTGTAAAGAATATGTGGTTAAAATTTGATAAGGATCGGTTCAGTAGTTTCGAAGATTTTATCAATAAGCCGTCGAAAAACGTTGTTTCGAGAAAAACGCGTTTAAAGTTCGTTTGGGTTACATAAATACATTTAAAAATTTGGTTTAATGTATTTCGAAAGTGAATTTATTAAGTGTAACAACTTTTACATCAATATCTATTATATAAACCTATCCAAAAATTCATGATAAAAGCCTATTTTTAGCGTTTAAAGTGAGAAGACCCCTTAAGATGTTTGGATGCTAAATGCCAATCCAGCCTATTCTTCTTCACAGCTTAAATGGTCTTGGTCATGTATTCTCGTGACTAGCTCCTACGTGTCGAGGTTGGTGGATTATTGCCAGGCATCCCATAACGATACCCCAAAAAATCTGATTTAATATCCGGTTTTATACGCAGCAGGGTAAGATGACATAGTGTGTCATCTTACACAGACGTCTGCTACGTCAACTTACCCATAAGTGAATGCAGATTTTGTTTATTTGTTGTGACAAAAACTTCGGAGTTGAAATATCTGTTGTGCAGTATTTGTGAAGTACAATGACCCTAGATTATTAATAAATTGTTTCAACTAGAAAAATCTAACCGTACGGATAATTTTAGCACCAGATAATGACGTGGTCAATTTTTTTTAATTTTAAAATCACGAAAATATTTCGGGTAATTCGAGGACAGATGGCCATAGTTTTTTCTGGTACGTCCTATTTCGAAGTTCATCAAATAAAACAACTATTTATATTTTTGTTCAGTCATATGTTTATTAGTAATCAAATTGTACACGAAGTAATAGCAACATTAGTATCCGCACTAAAAAAATATATATTCTAGAATACTGGCGTGGCCATTTCTCCTATACTATTCAATCTAAGATGGCCCTGCTATTTTATTCAATGTGAGATGACCACATGGAGGAATTATAGGGGAGTTCAGTTCAATAATTTTCGTTCAGTCTAGACTCTTCCTCCATGGATGGCCCGACTATCTAAGACACGCTTCTTGACTTTTTCCCCTTATGTTCAAATGCTTTATCTTCTTGTCACATGGGTGACATTTGTCGTCGTATTCTGGGCAGTTTTCATACACCCAAAGCTCGCATACAGTGCACTGAATCTGGAATTGCTTAGATTCCTCATAAATAAGCAATAAAAGTAGTAGGTAATATGGTCAGCTGATCTCGAAAAATTAGGGCCATCACTCCTGAAATATATAGGAGAGATGACTCGCCCTTAAGACGGAATGACACCTCATCGCGGTCGGTATGGTAGAACAATTATAGATTCCCAAAAATCTCTGAAACTGCTCTTCAGATCCCGTCGAAACTTTGCCAAACGACGTCAAATAGATAGACGAATAGCTTCTAGCCCCTCAAATTTTCTGAATTTGAGGGGCTAGAAGCTATTCGTCTATCTATTTGACGTCGTTTGGCAAAGTTTCGACGGGATCTGAAGAGCAGTTTCAGAGATTTTTGGGAATCTATAATTGTTCTACCATACCGACCGCGATGAGGTGTCATTCCGTCTTAATTGTGCAAAATGTATCAACAACAGTACCGCTTTTAGAGGTTATGTTGTAAACAAGTATATGTCCTCAGTAGTACAGCTTAAAATACGGTGAAAAAAGATGAAAACCCAAACAAACATATGTCCATAGTTGAATCACAAACTAGGCATAATTGTTTTCTACTTAGCTGAAAAAAATTAACCACAAACTACTCACTTCCTGGCTCCTCTATGGTTGGTTTACCCGTAACGCCAAAAAAAAGATGACTATCTTCATACCGTGGAAGATACGATTTTTTACAACTTTTACCCCCTCCGATAAGGGTGACTTCCGGCAAACGAAAATCGCTGATATTTTTTTTCCTGGATTCCCTATGGTTGGTTTACCCATAACGCCAAAAAAAAAAGATGACTATCTTCATACCGTGGAAGATATATTTTTTTACAACTTTCACCCCCCGATAAGGGTGGGTTCCGGCAAACGAAAATCGCCCATATTTTTTTTCCCGCATTCCCTATGGTTGGTTTACTAGCAACGCCAAAAAAAAAGATGACTATCTTCATACCGTGGAAGATAGATTTTTTTACAACTTTCACCCCCCGATAAGGGTGGTTTCCGGCAAACGAAAATCGCCCATATTTTTTTTCCCGCATTCCCTATGGTTGGTTTACCCGCAACGCCAAAAAAAAAGATGACTATCGTCATACCGTGGAAGATAGATTTTTTTACAACTTTCACCCCCCGATAAGGGTGGGTTCCGGCAAACGAAAATCGCCCATATTTTTTTTCCCGCATTCCCTATGGTTGGTTTACCCGCAATGCCAAAAAAAAAGATGACTATCTTCATACCGTGGAAGATAGATTTTTTTACAACTTTCACCCCCCGATAAGGGTGGGTTCCGGCAAACGAAAATCGCCCATATTTTTTTTCCCGCATTCCCTATGATTGGTTTACTAGCAACGCCAAAAAAAAAGATGACTATCTTCATACCGTGGAAGATAGATTTTTTTACAACTTTCACCCCCCCCATAAGGGTGGGTTCCGGCAAACGAAAATCGCCCATATTTTTTTTCCCGCATTCCCTATGGTTGGTTTACCCGCAACGCCAAAAAAAGAGATGACTATCTTCACACCGTGGAAGAAAGATTTTTTTACAACTTTCACCCCCCGATAAGGGTGGGTTCCGGCAAACGAAAATCGCTCATAATTTTTTTCCTGGCTCCTCTATGGTTGGTTTACCCGTAACGCCAAAAAAAAAGATGACTATCTTCATACCGTGGAAGATACGATTTTTTACAACTTTTACCCCCTCCGACAAGGGTGACTTCCGGCAAACGAAAATCGCTGATATTTTTTTTCCTGGATTCCCTATGGTTGGTTTACCCATAACGCCAAAAAAAAAAAAGATGACTATCTTCATACCGTGGAAGATATATTTTTTTACAACTTTCACCCCCCAATAAGGGTGATTTCCGGCAAACGAAAATCGCCCATATTTTTTTTCCCGCATTCCCTATGGTTGGTTTACCCGCAACGTCAAAAAAAAAGATGACTATCTTCATACCGTGGAAGATAGATTTTTTTACAACTTTCACCCCCCGATAAGGGTGGGTTCCGGCAAACGAAAATCGCCCATATTTTTTTTCCCGCATTCCCTATGGTTGGTTTACTAGCAACGCCAAAAAAAAAGATGACTATCTTCATACCGTGGAAGATAGATTTTTTTACAACTTTCACCCCCCGATAAGGGTGGGTTCCGGCAAACGAAAATCGCCCATATTTTTTTTCCCGCATTCCCTATGGTTGGTTTACTAGCAACGCCAAAAAAAAAGATGACTATCTTCATACCGCGGAAGATACGATTTTTCACAACTTCCACCCTCTTTTGAGGGTGGGTTTCGTTTGCCGAAATCCCTTAAAATGTTATATATGATCTTTTATAAGCACCCAGAAGCGGATTGAGCAATACATTGATTGAAAGTAAAAAAAAAAAAAAAAAAAAAATTTCGTTGGTTAGCAACAATGCGAACTTCAGACACATCTCGTTTATGTTTGGTGCAAATTCCGATGCAGTGTCGCGTGACTGATGGCGGCGTCCATACTGATAACAAAAAACCCTGCCCTCTCTTGGTGAAAGTTGGCAACATTTCGTTGGGCCATCTCTCCTCTACGGCCATCTATCCTCGAATCACTACACTGCAAAAACAAATGTGTTGTTTCTACACACTTTAGGTGTGTAAATGGCTGTAGACGCTTTTTACACGTTTCAACGTGTGTGAAAAATAACGGTGTAAAAATAACACGATTAGATGCGTTCAAACAACACACTTACGTGTGTTTTTTTCTTACACACGTTAAAACGTGTAAAAAGTGTCTACAGCCATTTACACACTCAAAGTGTGTGAAAATAACACACTTAGTTTTGCAGTACTGCATATACATAGGATGCGTCGGAATAATAAATTGAATAACAAAAGCTTTTTATCGTCAAAATATATGCATTTATTGAACTGAACTCAACAGTACTTATATATTACTCTGTACTATGTATGAGAGGTGTCACTGTTTTTCTTGTCTTCGCATAGGCTAGGTTCTCATACAGCTCCACGATGACGGCCGCTTTTTGCTTGTCGGCGATGGCCTCGAAACAAAAATACGTCGCTAAAGATTCGAGGCAGCTATCGAGGTTTTGGAAAATAGATTCCAATTTCAGGTTCTTCCACGTGACAAACTCAAAAATGATCTATCCATGAACCAAAAAGTTAAGACCAAATGTGGTCTTCGATTGACCGGTTAATCAATTGATGTCAAATCAACTAATGAGTTTCACGTCATGCCGTACCCATGGTGATTTTTAAACATATGATCAATAACTCGCAATTGACACACTTAAACTGTGTTGCTTTTTCTCGTGTTATTTTTGCTCGTGTGTTGCCATCAACTTGTGTTGTTTAGTCCAATGTGTGTAGACATCTTGTATGTTCATTCTACACGCTTTGTGTGTGTTCGAACAAGCGTGTTATTGATGGGGACAGCTACGACGCTGTGCAATAATTGAGTGCGTAAAAATTGCACACTCACGTGTGTAATTCCAACGCGTTACGTGTTACCAAATGCATAAGTGTGTAGAATCAACATGGCAACGCGTGTCTAGCTGTTGTGTTACTTCTACATACTTTGAACACACGTCAAACACGCCTACTTTTTGCATTGTACCACGTACAAGCTCGCGTTCGCTGACGGCCATACTAGATATCGCTACTAGCGACACTTATCGGCCGACCGTAGAACGTCATCGTTGCTCGTGTAGCGGGAATATTTGAAAACATAATAAGGATGTCGTCTTATCTGACTATGTCCTCTTCAGCACAACTTCCCTATTTACTCGCGTTCCCTTTGTTTTCGATTTCACAACGAGAACGAGGAAAAATCATTATGCCCACGTTGTCATAGATTTGACCCGGGTATTTTCGAAAGCACGAAGAATAAAAAAGAATGCAGCGAGCGTGATGAGGTGCCTTTGGAGAGTCGTTTCCTCTTTTGTTTAATAGCGCTCTCTGCCGCGCAGCGCCATTGGCCATGATCGAGACGCTCGTGAAGCCGGCGCTATAATAAATGTAACAATAAATAATACCGTCGGTTCGCGCCTAATGAAGTTTCGTCCCACTCCGAGCGACTGGCCGAGGATAAAATTTTCGTTTTGAGTGCACGCAGTTAAAGTAAGGGAGGGAATAACCCGCGAACGATAGTGAAGGCAGAAATGAGATGCTGCGGAGACCCCTTTCGATCAATTAGAGTTAATAAATGGGCGCCAGAAGCGGGGGCGAGAACGTCAGACGTTTTCGGAGTCTTTCGAATATATGTATACTAATATTCACGTATAAGCGTACACATACATATGTTTATACATATGTATATATATATATATATATATATATATATATATATATATATATATATATATATATATATATATATATATATATATATATATACGTGTGTGTGTATGTGAGGGGTGAAGTTGAGACGACTCTCCGAAAATCTCGAGGCACTCTTGCCTTTCAATTTTCTGTTTGTTTTACGCTATTAAAAATGTAAATATATCTCGTAGAATGGCTCGTTATCGTTTATACGTGTAATTATATATATAAATATATGAACATGCGATAACGATATATATCATATTTTTTATTCGTATTTTTTTTCTGAGTTCTATACCCTTGCGGGTTTTCACGTATTATCCTTCCCAATTGTACCCTTTCCAATCATTCCTTACCCGCACTTCGCTAATCTTACCGAACTTCCGTTGCGTCCACAGCCGTCTTAAGGCCTTGTGTACCTTTGAAAAAAAATGGACCATTTTTTTTATCGGCTTAAATTATGTATAAACATCCCGAGAATGACATGGTTCAAAGAAAAATGGCTTTAAAAATTCTTAACGCGTTTTTCTTGAAATCGTGTTTTGAAAATCGGGCGGACTCGTAGCTCCTACAATTTTTAAACGATTGACTCGAAATTTCAACTGTAGCTTTTTAGATCGATTTTCTAGAGAAGTACACACGATTTTCATGATCGATTAACAATTACGATTGTTTTTAAAGAAATTGAGGCCGCTTTTTTACGTGGAAAAGCGACTTTTTTTTCAAAATGATGCCAAGTTTGCAAAAAAATAAATATTTTGTAATAATCGTGTTTTTTGCTAGCAAAACTCAGATTACGAAAACAAAATTATTTTTAGTTCGGGTTGTTCATGTTCGTTTCCAACGAGTTTACCCATGGAGAGCATGAACAAAAGGCGTTCTCTTTCTACCGGCTACATGGCCGCAATTTTGTATTTTTTTGAAAACAAAAAAATTTCATATCAGTACCTACAGACATGTGAAATAAACCATCCGAACCTTATCTCAATTGCGTTATTAGCATTTTCAAAAAAAATGTCAAAAACACCTTTTTTCCGACTACCCGAAGGCCTTAAGGGGGGAGACACCTTCGAGCGTGGAAAAAATTACTGATTTTCATAATTTTTTTTAGAAGGAAACATTTCTTCACCATTTTGAGACTCAGGGTATGTTTTAGCCCTACTTTTGGTTGTTACATGGTATTTCAAAAATTAATCTTTGAAAATGGCGGAGGTATGGGACGGTTTCCTAAACGCGTTGCGGCGAATATTGTCGGACGACGTCACATGTAGCATCGGCGGGAATAAAAAAAAACCTACGAAGACTTCTCTTTCATTAAGGGGTTAGGCAATTCTAGAGGTCGAAAAAATGGCTTTTTGGGGTTTTTTTCAGAAAAACTACAAAATAAATGGAGATTAGAAAAAGGGTGTTTATCATACATATCAGTGACTGTATACAATAATTTTTTTGAAGCGATTAATTTCAGAATGGCGGCCGTGCAGCGTTTATCTCAAAACTGCATTTTTTAAGTTAGCCGGAAACATAACTCGGACAATTTTCAACCGATTCACTTGAAATGTTGAATATATCTTGAACAATACATTGTCTATGGAAGTACTTAGGATTTTTTTTTATTGTATAGTTCATTTGTTATTAACAATTACCTGACGATTTTTTAGGCAAATTATTCACTTTCCAAAAATTTATTCGGTTTATTTTGTAGTTTTTCTGAAAAAAATCCCCAAAAAGCCATTTTTTCGGCCCCTAGAGTGGCCTAAGGCCTTAATACTCATACGCAGAAGATGAACTAAGAAAAAGTGAGAAATGTTGAAAATCGATGAAATGGTACGCTACGAAACAAAAAGATTAAATTTTCCGAAAATTATGGCTACATTTTGCCATACATTTTTTTTTAATTTTCGTAAACATTTAGGGTCATTACCGTATTAGACAATACGGTTAGAAAGATTTATACAAAATTTCATCAGATTCCATTCGTTTTTTAGCCATACGTCACGCCAGTTCTGAAAATGCAGTTTAGAAGGCCGTGCCATACTCGCGCTATTTATAAAGAGTAATAAAAAAAAAATACTAGTAAACAGCCGAAAGTAGTAAGAAACCATACCCTAAGTCTCAAAAATGGAGGAAATATCTTAATTTTTTTAAATCCACAAGATCAGCAAATTTTTTTCTCGTCTAGGAGGTATCTCCCCCGTCAAACCACACTATACCGCATTTTACATAGGCACGGGTAAACTATGAAAAACCTGTACCAGAATAGATGGCCCCATATTCTTCTGACTCTTCGATGCACAGACGTTTTACTCAAGTATCTTCACGAAAGTCTCAGGAGTATTGGCCTTCTGCTGACCGGTTGATGGGCCAGTCGGTGCACAGCTGAGCGGTCACCGCTCCGAGTATCGTCCATGCACAATGCTGCTTAAGGTGTTACCCCCACTTGTAGCGCAAAAAAGGCCTTTTTCATGAATTTTTTAAAAGAAAACTACAAAACTTTTTGAATCGATCAATATACCATCTTAAAGAACACATCTTTAAGAACTTTCAGTAATTTTTGTTTTGAAAAATATTACATTGTTTAGTGGCAAATGGCCGTCAATGAAATAATGTTTTTATATACACGGTTTACGGTGACCAACATTGCGGCGAAGTGGATCATCTGAAAAAAAAAACGCAGATGGATTTAGTCACATATAAGTATAAACTAGTCTTTATTCGAAGGATTTTTAAAAATATTCATTTTTCACAAAATGGCGGACAGTCAAAGTTAATGGTTCGATTTTAACGAAAAAAAACGGCCGTTTTTTGGCTATAAAACGGCCATTTTTTTCGAAAAAAAAAATCGAACGATTAAAGACTACATTTTTATGTATTAAATAAGTCTGCAAAATTTCAAGAAGATCGGTTCATTAGTGTTCGAGTAATCTTGGTCACCGACTTCAGAAATGCCATTTTGAGAAAAACGCGTTTAAAGTTTCAATTTCAGTTTAGACGAAGAAAATATTTTTTTTTGTAAACTTACATAGAGTCATCTATTCCGGGCATCAAACAGAAACTGCACTTCAAATTGCACTTCAAAAAAATGCAATAAAAAAAATCGATTTTTTCAAAATCGCATGTGGGGGTAACCCCTTAACTCAAAGTATCGCCGGAGCCGAAACTCTATCGTCCATCCACCAGTCTTCGTTCTTTCTCCTTATGAACAAAAAAAATTACCTAAAAACCATACCGAATTTCCTCGTAATTCCATTGATCTCTTCTTTCGTTTCAATTATTACTCGCCACGAATTCGCCACGGACATGAAAAGTTTCGTCTCGCAGGAACAATTTTACATTCCTTCGATCTCTTGATCCCGTTAAGCCGTTACCGTTAAGGCGAAAAACATTTTTATTTTCATGTCAAACGCCTAAAGTACTCCAATAATTAGTTTAGGTACAGTTACCCGCATATACATATACATGGCCGAATATTTTTGTACAGTAACGCTCAGTCTGCCTCGAAGACGTCCCCCGATGCCAGTTGGTACGGGCCCCTGAAAAAGTTTTTGATATATGACTCAATAAAACGAGACCCGAGGCGGGGCCTCCCCATCGGATAAATATCAAAGGTAAAATGTTCACCTCGTTAACTCATATTCGGGGGTTTCGCGTTTCTCGCCGTTTTCATTGCGAGATCCGCGAGTTTTGAGATGATCGCGCATTATTATGTATATATATGGACATATATGGACATATATATATATATATGGCAGAGCCCAGGTAAAACGGACGTGTGCCCCGTTTATATCGCCTCCTCCTTCTGACCCCGCGCGCTTCTTCTTCTCCCCATTCCATTGGTAAGGGACGCTGATGAAAACACGCGCGCGCGGCAATTAAGAATTCTTGTAATTAATATCGAGCCAATTTTGCGAGAGCGCTCGAGGCATTTTTACGATAATTTTTTTTTTTACGTTCGCCAAACATCCGTGGAGCAAGGAGGGAGGGTCAGGAGGGGGGGGAGGTATCATTTTAGATGGGCATCGCCTCTCGCTCGAAGAGCAGTGTCCCCTCATATTTCATTTTATCGCTACGTGCACAAGTTATGCGGAATTCACAGCAAAGTGGCAGTTTTTTGTGAAGTAACGTGAATTCGAACGTCAGATTTTGCCCTTAATGTCAGAAGGGCTCCACAGGCTCACGTGCTCTTGAATTTACGGTTTTTTGTTTGTTTAAGGCGGGAGCCTGGATTAGAAGGTCCGGAAAAGCGTTTTTTCGGGCACTTTTTTAGAAGGGTAAAAAACAAGTGAGCCCAGTAAACATTGAGGTATCTTTTCATGTGGTTTGAAATGTATAAAAAAAATTTCAATAGAAAACAATAAATAACTGCAGATTTATCAGCCTATTCCATGTGCGTCTTGCCACTGCAGTACCAATCGGCGGGAAATATGCAGCTTGTAATTCTTGACTAAACCAAATAAAGCGATACAATTCTCAATTGTTATATATTTTTCTTCTGGGTGGATTAAGAAAATGATGAAAAAATCGTGAAATTACAACTTTTCTCAGGTTAAAAAAAATGTGTATAAAAAAACACTTCAATGTGCTGTAAAAATGATTTAAAAACACTTTCTCAACGACTTTTTTAATTCACTTAGAAGAGATTTTCATACTGAAGAAAATAAACTTTGGTTTGATTCGACAGATCGTTCAGTTTTTTTCCTATCATGTCCGCTAATTTGGAAAAATCGTGAAAATAAAAACTGGAGCAAACGCGCTTCAAAATTTTCAATAGGAGAAAATATCAATATCAAATATCAATCGCTGCTCTGCCTTTGGCCTTGTATCTTCGAAAATATTGACAATTGGCCTCTGTAACTTTGTAAATATATTCTTCGACAGTTTATCTACCGATTTAAGCAATTAAAAAAAATAACGATTTTTCGCACCTTCTAATTCAGGATCCCGCCGGTACCTTTAGGCTAGGAAAACATTGCTGATTTTCATGATTTTTTTTAGAACGAAAGACCATTTTTTAGACTTAGGGTATGTTTCATTACTACGTTTGGCTGTTACATCGTAATTTTGATTTTTATTGATCTTCAAAAATGGCGAAGGTATGGCACGGTCTTCTCAACGCGTCGGGAGGGATTATTGTAAGACGACGTGACACGTAGCGTCGACGGGATTAATCTGAAAGAAAAACCAACGGAGATGTTTCTCTCATTAACCCTCATACGCAGAATATGAACCAAGAAAAAGTGAGAAATATTGAAAATCGATGAAATGTCACGCTTTGAAACGAAAAGATTGAATTTTCCGAAAAATGGCTACATTTTGCAATAAAAAAGTTATTTTTTTTTAATTTACAAAAACATTTAGGGTCATATTTTAGTCGATAAGATTAAAAAGATTTACACCAAATTTAATCAGAATCGGTCGATTACCCGAGTAGAAATCTTGCTCCAGCTACAATAAGCACCTGATCAGGCATCCTGACTTCTTTTTCCAGCCTTGATCAGAATTTTTTATCAAGCCCTGATCATTTTTGAAACACAATCCCTGACTTCCGTCTGATCAGGGTAAAAAATCAAGGCCTGATCAGGGTAAACTATCAAGGCCTGATCAGGGTAAAAAATCAAGGCCTGGTCAGTGTAAAAGATCAAGGCCTGATCAGCGTAAAAAATTAAGGCCTGATAAGGGCTTAATTTTTCACGGCTTGATAAAAATGAAAAATCATATGATTTTTCACGGCTCAGGATGACCGATTTTTTCCTGAAATAAAAAATACAACGCATACACAAAAGAGAAAAAGGTACCACTTTATAAATAACGCTGATCGTTTATTTTTTAATCTTAATATAAAATTTATCACATATATTTTTCACATATATCTATATGGAAAACAAACATCATTTTTCTTGTATTTGTAATAGAACAAAAACTCGAAATAAACTAAGATATATCACTGTATTATATTCCACTTATCATCCCGAAATAAACTAATATATTTTTCAAACAAAAACTTAAGAAACTTCGTGAATAAAGTAAACAGAGCTCAACGTTTTTATGACCAGACGTTTCTAGGAAACGTTATATTGGGCGTTCTGTTCGTTTTTTTACGCGACGCTCGAAACTTGTCCCAGTCTTTTGCTGAAATAATCAGGCCTTGATACCGCTCCAACAGCTTGTCCAATTTGCTTCGAAAGAACTTCTATTCCGTGTTCCCTATATTTCGAAATGACAGCCACTGAAAAATACGAAAATGTTCATCCCACTTAGAATTCAATGTCTACATATATATCTATATAAGGTATGCACATTATTTTATTAGGGTGGCACAAAATTGAGCTCTATTTTTTTTTCCTTTTTCTCACCATCCAATTATCTACTTTAAAGAAGAAAAAAAATTGTTGCAAAAGCTGCGAGCGGTCATTTTTTAACGAAAATTAGAATCGAAGCAGGAGAGCCCGTACAGCGAAGACCAACCAAATAATGGTGAGTTGACAGCGAAGTGCAGTTCAGTGAATGTAATGTCCATCCGAAGTGCATTTCTTATGGGCTAACTTGCACCGATGGAAATACTTTCACTTAACTGAACTATGCAGTCAACTTATCATTATTCGGTTAGCCTACACTGTCCGGGCCCGTAGCGAAGACTAACCAAATAATGGTAAGTTAACAGCGTAGTGCGGTTCAGTGAATGTAATGTCCATCCGAAGTGCATTTCTAATGGGCTAACTTGCACCGATGGACTTACTTTCACTTAACTGAACTACGCAGTCAACTTGTCATTGTTCGGTTAGCCTACGCTGTCCGGGGCCGTACAGCGAAGGCCAACCAAATAATGGTAAGTTGACAGCGTAGTCAGTTCAGTGAATGTAATGTCCATCCGAAGTGCATTTCTTATGGGCTAACTTGCACCGATAGAATTACTTTCACTTGACTGAACTGCGCAGTTAACTTATTATTATTCGGTTAGCCTGCGCTGTCCGGGCTAATCAGCACCGATGGCAAAACATTTACCAGATTGAACTACGCTGTCAGCTTACCATTATTTGGTTGGCCTACGCTGTCTCTTCTTCTCCTCTGACAAAGGAGACGGACCAAGTAAAGAAACATAAAAGCGATACACAAAACAAATATAAATCTACTTACATAGTGGTAGCGCCAACACATGCCAATCCTCAGGAATTTCGAGTTGTTCCTCGCTGAGGATCTGTTCCGGATCTGTTAAATGTATCATAATAAATATTTCAACCAACGCATATATAATTTGGCGTATGGTTAATTTACAGTCAGATTTAATTCAATTTACATTTATAGATTTAAGAATTGTAAGTCTTTGAAAAAAATTAATTGTTATACTAACCTGCTGCTGTATTATTTCTTCGTTTTTTCCCTTATTTAGAGCCCGCTATTCACGCAGACACAGTCGTTGCGCAATCTTCTTCCGATTGTGTTTGTCCATCTTATTCACAACGTACACGTTATATGTAAAAATGTATAAAGTGATTAATAATATGTCTCGTGCTTATCTCGTGTCTGTGTATCATTTGACAAGATGAGGTTAGGCACGTTTTTAGCGCCAAACTGTAGAAGTCCAGTTACATGATGATTGCTTGAAATTAGCTGGATCAGGCGAATTGAAGTAACCCGTAAGTCCAGTTGCTTGACATCGCCTGAAGCTAGCCGGTTCAGGCGAATTGAAGTAAGCCGTAAGTCCGGTTGCTCGACCACCGCCTGACCCCAGCTTGATCAGGCAAATTAAGGCAAACTTAAGTAAGGCCTTCGTACTACAAGCTGATCAGGCGCAGATCAAATATCAGGCCAGCCTGACAATATTTCTACTCGGGTAGGTTTGTAGCCATACGTTACGCCAGTTTTGAAAATGCAGTTTCCAACACCGTGCCATATCTCCGCCATTTAAAAATATTAATAAATAAAAAAATACCATGTGACAGCCAAAAGTAGTAAAAGAACATTCGCTAAGTCTAAAAAATGGTGAAGAAATGTCTCCTTTAAAAAAAATCATGAAAATCAGCAACATTTTTCGTCGCCTGACGGTTCCCCCCCCCCCCCCCTCAATTTTGACAGCAACATGGTAAGCTTCGAAACGTCGTATTTCAAATCGAGTACAAAGATTCGCTTGACTTTTCCCTCTCGCCATTGAGGCTTCGTGTCCACAAATCGGCTGCTCTCTCTCTCTCTCTCTCTCTCTCTCTCTCTCTCTCTTTATAATGGCTTTACGTGCCTCCAATCATTGTATCGTTAACTGCGGCGTGTACTATTGGCACTTTGCATTCACGCCAGATGGGCTTCTCGATCCCATCCAACCCACTGGAGTATGCATGGAGTACTTTGGAGGTGCACATGGGTGACAGCAGGAGTTCGCGCAAAACGATAAATAGTTGCTGCTCGTAAAACGCTTCGTGCGCAACTTTCCTCGTGACGACCGAGTCTCTATTAAAGAGAGAGAGAGAGAGAGAGAGAGAGAGAGAGGGGGGGGGAGCTGCTTAACGATCATTCCTCCAATGGACCCAACGTCAATCGTACTTACGCGCATTTTCGTCCACTCTCCTGCAATTTTCACACGCACACGAGTGGGACTGGCAAACTTGAGGGAACGGAGAATTTGTTCTCGCCCGTAGTTGAACGCAGAGCGAGATTGAACGCTACCAAAGAAGGGCTCCCGGAGTTTGCGGAGTTAGCCTCTTTTTCGAGGCTTATTGGTATGGCTGTCCGACCCGCTGATCCTTTGCGTCATTTCGCCTTCTCGTTACGTGCAGACAAATTTGACGACGATCGCAACGCGATGGATGTAATAGCTTCAGCAGCGTTTTCTTCTTTCCACTCAAGCCTATATATGCGAGACGACATAAATCGTGCAACTTCTAGGGGGCCGGTGCCTTCAGGCGAGGAAAAAATTGCCGATTTTCATCATTTTCTTTTCATAGGAAAGATTTCTTCACCATTTTGGAGACTTATGATATGTTTTATTACTACTTTTGGCTGTTACGAGGTATTTTTTTTATTCTTTTAATCTTCAGAAATGACGGAGGTATGTCACGGTTTTCTAAACGGGTTGCGGAGGATGTTGACTGACGGCGTGACACGTAGCGTCGGTGGGATTGATGTGAAAAAAAACCAAAGGAGATTTTTCATTCATTAACACTCATACGCACAATATGAACCAAGAAAAAGTGAGAAATGTTGAAAATCGATGAAGTGGTACGGTTTGAAACACAAAGATTGGATTTTTCGGAAAAATAGCTATATTTTCAAATAAAAAATACTTTTTTTTTTATTTTCAAAAATATTTAGGGACATGTTTCGGACAATAAGGTAAGATTTATGTGAAATTTTATCAGAAACGGTCGATTAGTTTTTTAGCTATACGTCACGCCAGTTATGAAAATGCAGTTAAGGCGTTACCCCCACTTGTAGCGCAAAAAAGGCCTTTTTCATGAATTTTTTTAAAGAAAACTACAAAACTTTTTTAATCGATCAATATACCATCTTAAAGAACACATCTTGAAGAACTTTCAGTAATCTTTTTATTGAAAAATATTACATTGTTTAGTGGCCAATGGCCGTCAATGAAATAATGTTTTTATATACACGGTTTGCGGTGACCAACATTGCGGCGAAGTGGATCATCTGAAAAAAAATGCGGATGGATTTAGTCAAATATAAGTATAAACTAGTCTTTAATCGAAGGATTTTAAAAAATATTCATTTTTCACAAAATGGCGGACAGTCAAAGTTAATGGTTCGATTTTAACGAAAAAAGGCCGTTTTTTGGCTACAAAACGGCCATTTTTTTTTTTTCGAAAAAAAAAATCGAACGATTAAAGACTACATTTTTATGTATTAAATAAGCCTGCAAAATTTCAAGAAAATCGGTTCATTAGTGTTCGAGTAATCTTGGTCACCGACTTCAGAAATGCCATTTTGAGAAAAACGCGTTTAAAGTTTCAATTTCAGTTTACACGAAGAAAATATTTTTTTTTTTGTAAAGTTACATAGAGTCATCTATTTCGGGCCCATACAGAAGTATGGGCCCGGATACTTATACTTCAAAAAAATGCAATAAAAAAAAATCGATTTTTTCAAAATCGCAGGTGGGGGTAACCCCTTAAGAAGATTGATAAAAAAAATCCTATGTAACAGCTGAAAGTAGCGATAGAACATACCCTAAATCTAAAAAATGGTGAAGAAATATTTCCTTTAAAAAAACAAATAATCAAAAAAAGCATTTTTTCCTCGCCTAAAGGTATCTCCCCCCTTAACGCGAATAGATTTATAACGTCCAGGGAAGGCTGCATTAAATATAGACCCATTGTGGTAATGTTAGCACACAATCATTTGGTCGTATAGACCCGCACGTCGAAACATTAATATCTCCGTAACGAAAAAGTATTTACGTTTTAATAGTTTGAGGGTGTTCTTATATTAACTTGCGAGGAACATCACTTTGGTGTTTCCCTTCGACTGTGTTAAAATTCATATATATGGTAGAGCATTAATGAGATACGTAATTTTTTTTACCGCCGGAGAAACTGTTTCCACCCTTCATAACTCAACAACGCAAACATTTGAAAATGGGTGACTTTGTGGTAGGTTTTAAAATATAAAAAAGACGGATTATTCATTTTTTTGAAAGGTTCAATCAGGGGACTCGTTATAAAGCAATAAAGGGAGCGTGACAGACATGTTACATTATGTAGGAACATTCTCTATTATGTATAGAATGCTTTGAAGCAGTTGTTTGGCTTGCTGTAGCACAAAGCCACCCCACATTTTTTATACACCGTTTGTCGTTTCAATATTTTTTTTTTATTTTCGCAAACTTTATAGCGAACGCACATTCGAAGCCTGGAATTTCACGATAAGTGAATTTCGAACGAATTTTGATCCAACTAACGCCACCTAGTTTGCAAGAATTGGCCTAAAAAAACCATAGGACGGTTTGTAGTCGTCGTGTGACATTGATTTGAGAAAGGATTAAGTGTCGATATGGAATTTTATCAGGTCTTAGATAGTTTGTTACGGAAATGGCACACGGTGACATAATGGGTTGGGGGTGAAACTACCCCTTAGAGTAAAGCATGGCAAGGGTTGATTTTGCTATTTCATTCTCAAGCAGTCTACCGATGTTGGAGAAACAAAAATGAAAATTCTTTCCATGCCAAACGATCAGAAATCCACTTTGAGTACATTAAATAGAAAAAAAAATAAGACTAGAACTTTTATTTTTCGTTTTCTCAGCCATACATTATAAAGAGGTGCATTAAATTAAATAAAACAGGCAACACTTTCAAGGTCTGAGAAACTTAAAGGGCACGTATTTTTGCATTTTCGCCGGTAGCGAGCTTGAGGGTGCAAACCACCCCTTACTAGAACTTCCTTGACGCAGTATTTGGGTTTGATACTTAGAGGGAATTCGTACATTAACTTAGGAACGCCAAAGCGTAGAAACAACCTTAAAAATATTTGTTATTTTTTAGGAGTTTTAGTATGAAACTCATGTGTTCTCATTGCTATTTTTTTAGGAGTTTTAGCATGAAACTCATGTGTTCTCATTGCTATTTTTTTAGGAGTTTTAGTATGAAACTCATGTGTTTTCATTGTTATTTTTTTAGGAGTTTTAGTATGAAACTCATGTTTTCTCATTGTTATTTTTTTGGGAGTTCTAGTATGAAACTCATGTGTCACGTAATTCAAAATTTCAAACCTAGTTCGTAAATAAAATTCTAGTACTAGGACATTGGGTCATGGTTCCAATGGGGTGGTTTGGAAACTCGGTCTGAACGAGTTCATGATTTTGTATTAAAATCAATACGCAGGGCCTCAGGAGGATAAGTAAAGAGTATAATGGATTAGCATAAATTTACGATGAGCCTGCGGAAAGGTGTTTAAGATTCCGAATATTTTTTTTAACCTCTACCAAATTCGAAGCCACGTCAGGATTGTATCGACTGCCATTTTTCACTAAATTTTGAATTTCTCTTTATATTGCCTTTTCTTATTTTTTTCCAGTCCACGTAACAAATATCCAGAATGTCAATCGCGTTCCTGATCGCTCTTTGCTGAACTAAAAAAACAACGCGGAAATTCGATGAAAATCGTTTTCTAACGCGACTTGCCCAATTCTCAGATTGACCGGATGCATTTTATACTTATGCAGTTATACGCGAAGAGAAAAATTAATTTTCCATTCGCTCCAATGACAAAGTGTAAGCAGTCGAATGCAGAGTTCGCGTGTTCATTAGACCGAGGGGAGTTCGAAACGACAAATCGAGCCCGCGTTTCAAATTAACGCTCTGTGCAACGTTCCGGATACTCTACTTTAAAGAGCAAAGTTGGCGAAAAATTAGTTCATTTTTTCCTTTCATACGAATATATATATATATATATATATATATATATATATATATATATATATATATATATAGGGTGTTTTGTTATGAATGAATAATCCTGCAACTCCTGCAACTGTCAATAGGTCAGATCATGTCCTACTATATGCTGGAAATTCAGTTCATTGTCAGTAAAAGTCCCACAGTTTTCGAGATAAAAATAATGTTTTTGGTTTTTCGCATTCCTACAAATGATAACTTTTTTAGATCCGGTTAAAAAAAATACTCTTGGTTGTTTGTTTTATCTAGAAAGGTCTTCTTTTTAACCTTAAATGTTAAGGAAACTTCATGAAAAAAGATCTTATGCAGAATTTTTGTACAAACCAATTCGAACATCTGGCTTTGACAGCCTGCGGTGTAAAAAAAATGTACTACGCATATCGTGCCAATACTTTAAAAGATTAGTTATTGTCGATTCATATCATTTGTTGAAATGGCATGCGAAAAACCAAAAGCAGATGGTTAAAAAAAGATAACATAAAGCCCAAAATCTCGAAAACCGTGGGACTTTTACTAAAATGAAATTCCACCATATAGTACGGCATGATCTGAACTATCGACAGTTGCAGGGTTATTCATTCATATCAGGATACCCTGTATAGGGGCCGGGTTGAAATTCCGAACTTTGAATGATCAGAACGCTCAAAACTCCGTTAAAATACTACCCCGAAAGATCAAAACTCCGAAAGACCAAAACTCCGAAAATCTGAACACCGTCAAAATAATTCGGCTATGAAAGTTTTCAAAGTTTCAAAATTTTCAATAAATCGACGAATTATTTCAAGAATTTTTTTTTTATTAAAAAATGATTTTGCGTCAATTTTGGAATTTGCCTATACCATGTTATACGTTCTACATCATTTACAGTCAACTGTGTAGACTTTCGCGGGCGTAATCGTGACATCGGTGCCGGGTTGAAATTCCGAACTTTGAACGCGACAAAATTCTTAAAAAATTCGTCGACTTATTGAAAATTTTGAAACTCAAAACTTCCATAGTCGAATTATTTTGACGGTGTTCAGATTTTCGGAGTTTTTGTCTTTCGTGTAAAATTCTGTCGGAGTTTTGATCTTTCGGGGTAGTCTCTCGGAGTTTGGAGCGTTCTGATCCTTCAAAGTCCAGAGTTTCAACTCGGTCCCATCTTCAAAGTCAACGAAATAAACGATCGATATCGATATGAACCAACGATTCATTTTATTCGTGCGCAGAGTGGTTCAATTTTTTCCTCGTCCATCTGCATGAAAAATGGTGTACCAGCGTGAATCACGAGGGCAAACATACAAGTAAAAAAAAACGTCGAGAGTTTTCTTTCTTCAACTTTCAAGTCGATGGAAATTAGTTCAGGTATGAGTCACAAAAAGTGCCTCGATGTAATATGGGAGGGAAACGGGAAGGTAAATTCTGGTAGATCGCGATCTCTAGGAGGCAATGGGCGTATCCCCGTTCGTTCAGAGAGATCGATCATTTATATATCTATATGTATATCGGGAGGAAGAACACGATGATAGTTGGGCTGGAAACTGTTTCGTGTAGCGAAGCGTGTCGCGCACTCGAGAGCCAAGAATGCGAGGAGCCCAATGTGAAGAAAGACCACGAGACAGAAGGGAGAGAGAGAGAGAGAGAGAGAGAGAGAGAGAGAGAGAGAGAGAGAGAGAGAGAGAGAGACCTGCATCCTAAACGATTTCAAGTCGACGGATCATTAACGACGTTTTCAAAACTAAGGCTGATACTGCAAAACTTCCTGGTAGGTTAGTAATTCGTTTTCCTACTCGTTGCAGCTGTATACGTAAAAATATGAAACAAGGGATATCGGGACCCCGAAATAAAGAAGGGCTAACCTATTTTCCCCAAATAACCTGAATAATTACAAATTTCCGTTTTGGGTAGGACGTAATTCGATTCGAGACAATGATCTGGAGTCGTTGGTTTTTTCTCGACAAGATCCACTTTTTTTTGTAACTGTGAAGTCCAGAATTGAAAAATTTATATCAATGATCGATCAATTTACAGGATTAAGGAAAAATATTCTTCTAGGAGGTTCGAGTGGTTTATTAACATTTTATCAACATTTTATTAACATTAATCATTAATAATAAGTAATTTAAAGATATAATTTAATTTAATATTTTATTGAATAATTCTAATAATTCATAATCAATAATAATAAATAAATAATGAATATCCGTTTTAGTAACATTTCATTAACATTTTACTAACATTGTAATAACATTTTGTTAACATTTTCTTAACATTTTCTTAACATTGTATTAACATTTTATTGACATTTTATTACCATTTATTTACCATTATTACCATTACCATTTTATTACCGTTTAATTAAGATTATCGATGAAATTTCGGAAAACTTCGCCATCGAGGCTCCGCATTTGTCAAATTCCTGTGGGATAGCAAGGATCGGTCTCAGCGTAACTCACCGCTCTACGGTCTAACATATTTTGTATAGCGCGCGGGCGCATGCAGTTGCACCGGGGAATTCAAGGTTGCGCCGTCTCGGTGTATTAGTTCCGGCCGATCGAGTGCACCGCGATGTTCCACTTTCCGAAGAGCGCATATTCATCAACGGAGAGATTCTTCTCCATTGCACGAGCTCCGCCTGGCAGTCGTCTGTGTTTGCAATGAAAATCACTCGAATTATCGGTCAGCGTGTAATTGCATTTTTCAATGTTACTGTTAACCACCGAGCACCGAGAACTCGGATATAAATCGACGCTCGAGTTGGCGCAAGCTGCGTTGAAATTCTCTCAATATCCGGGGCAACGAACCGATCGCGGCGGTCTTTGAGACACTTCCAATAGTTGCCTATTAAGCTCGCGGTATAATGCATAAGCGAGAAAGCTGTAGCGCGAGCGCGAACGACGCAATGAAAAGAAATAAAGATTGTCGTTTCCGGTATTTTTATCAATGTTGTAATGCACCGGGGGATGATCTCGTAAGCATTTGTTTTTTGTACTCGCGGCTTTTTGTTCTTCCTTCTTTATGGATACGTGTGTGGACGGTCTTGGAATTCTTTTCGATTCATTGCACACGAATATAAATATATATTTAGGTATGTACTATAGTATCGATATTGACTCTTTTTTTATACATACATACATACATACATACATGTGCGTTTGTTTTTGGATGTATATACATATTTATATGAATATAATATTTATATATTTATATACATATATCTTTGTTGGTATTACTTCCTTTGGGAGCAATTAACGTTTATCTGTTCAATGTTTAACGATACCGATTTTTTTAAACGTAGATACGTGTGATGAAAATTCAAATTGCGGAATTTCATCGAACGGACTCAGACGGATTCAGATTAATCTCTTCTTAATAGATCAGCCTGAAAAAAAATCCATTGTCGAGAAAAAAAACATTTAAAATAAGCAGATCAGGTGAGTTTCTTCAATGAAAAATCTTGAATATAGCCGCAGGAAACTTCTCTGCTGATAAATTCATTGCCCTTGGCGATCAAACTCTAACTCAATTTGCGATTCTTCATACGAAAGTATGTCAGATAATCTGGACATCAATGTTTCGCTTTCTCGCACGCGATGGACACAAAGTACCAGAAACTCCCGAAAGCAGCATTTGATTTTTTAATGGAAAATTAGTATCCTCCAAAATTGATTCTTAAAACGCTCGGCCCTCGTTAATAGCGTCAATCATCGAGGGGGGCACTATTTAGAGACAAGAAAAAAAGGCCAAATTGCGAAAACAAATTCTGGGGAACGGTTGGTGAAAAAGAAACGCATTTTTTAAACACAAAGGTACATTTATTAAGAGCCTTAAAAAAATCACAAAAAATACAGAAAAAACAACAAAAACACGGCCACCGGCAGATGATGAAATTTTTCTCGCGACGTTTGACGGTGGACACTGTCCAGCTGAAACGGTCCATCCGAAATCTGAAAACCAAACGGGTTATTCAAGATAACAATAAATACGAGTCGTTGACGATCGTCGATTTTTGAAATCATTTTTTTCAACATCGTGACAACAAATGGAAACTCGAGCATTTAATATGTATGAAAAACGCCGTTGTTTTTACGTAACTATTAAAAAATGAAGATCTATTTTGAAAAAGTGAGATTGTCAACGACCTTTGAATGTTTGTCATCGCATCTCTTGTAAATTTGAAAACAATCCATCAAGTGGTTGTCGAGATATCGCGTCCACCGACTTTGAAAACAGTGTTTCGAGACAACGCGTTTAAGGCGTTACCCCCACTTGCAGCGCAAAAAAGGCCTTTTTCATGAATTTTTTTAAAGAAAACTACAAAACTTTTTTAATCGATCAATATACAATCTTAAAGAACACATCTTGAAGAACTTTCAGTAATTTTTTTATTGAACAATATTACATTGTTTAGTGGCAAATGGCCGTCAATGAAATAATGTTTTTATATACACGGTTTGCGGTGACCAACATTGCGGCGAAATGGATCATCTGAAAAAAAAAATGCGGATGGATTTAGTCAAATATAAGTATAAACTAGTCTTTAATCGAAGGATTTTAAAAAATATTCATTTTTCACAAAATGGCGGACAGTCAACGTTAATGGTTCGATTTTACCGAAAAAAACGGCCGTTTTTTGGCTATAAAACGGCCATTTTTTTCGAAAAAAAATCGAACGATTAAAGACTACATTTTTATGTATTAAATAAGCCTTCAAAATTTCAAGAAGATCGGTTCATTAGTGTTCGAGTAATCTTGGTCACCGACTTCAGAAATGCCATTTTGAGAAAAACGCGGTTAAAGTTTCAATTTCAGTTTACACGAAGAAAATATTTTTTTTTGTAAACTTACATAGAGTCATCTATTCCGGGCCCATACAAAAGTTTGGGCCCGGATAATTATACTTCAAAAAAATGCAATAAAAAAAATCGATTTTTTCAAAATCGCAAGTGGGGGTAACCCCTTAAAGTTTGAAGTACTGTGCTGTTACCGCTCGCCCGACTGACTGTTAGGAGCTGTAGCTCATTCAATTTTAGGAATATTGCAATTAAATATATAGGGAATACAACTAAAAGATGGTACAATCGAATAAAAATATTTTTGGAGAATGCCATTTTTTACCCTCCTAGGTTTTACCGCATTAATACAAACCGTTGATACACACCCAACCGTGTATGCAAATTCAGATATCAAGTATTCCATATTCCTCGAGTAATAAACCATCCACTTATATTGTCACGTTTTATCAAAATTTCGTTAAGGCAACAGAAACACGTCAATTTTTTTGTCTTTCGTTACGTAACACGTAATTGGTTGGAAAGAAATTCCGGTGGATGACTTTTCGTGAGAAAAATAGCACGAGAAAATATGCTTCCGACAGCCACGAGTCAATAAGTAATTCTTTATTAGTAAAAATAAATGCTCGAGTCCGCGCGCGAGCGCAGGTACGGCCTGAGACAGCACGTGGGCAAAAATTAAGGCAAGCGCTCGGTGTAACGTCGAACGAAAGAAGTTTATTGGCATCCCATTAAGAATCTATACCTACGGTAAGTGCGTCGTGAGTTCGCACAAGAGCGACGCGTTCGTCGTCCAGGACGTGGAGTTTGAGGCACCTATAAACGCGGAAGTGGGGAATCGGTGAAAGTGCACGAAGAAAAATTAATGTCTCGATATTTACGAGAGTTAAAAGCGTCCCTCAACGATTACATCCTCTCTCTCTCTCTCTCTCTCTCTCTCTCTCTCTCTCTCTCTCTCTCTCTCTCTCTCTCTCTCTCTCTCTCTCTCTCTCTCTCTCTCTCTCTCTCTCTCTCTTCCTTCTCTCTCTTCCCTCTCTCGTTGTTAAGTTTTTACGTACATTTCCTATCGCTCACAAGTGTGTGTACAAGAAAAGTCTTTCTCGCGAACCCACTGATAATAAATTGAGGAAACATGATGTAGTATACGATTAAGAATCCATTAGAAAATGCGCAGCTTCGTTACAGCACTTTTGAGTAATTGCTTTTTTTTTTAATAAAAGTCCGCAGAATCAACGCTTATCAATGCGCGACTCCGTTATTACATAAATCGGTAATTTATGAATAGCCTCTAGTTCGTATGAATACGCTGCTCGCTGTTTTAGTTTCGTCATACACTTGGGTATATTCGTGTAAAAAAGTAAAAGTAGAGATTGCAAGTACATAAATTTGCGATACATTTTTATGAAGACTGACGCTGTCATAGCTCGAATTTCCATGACGTTCGCCTATCACCTCTTATTCATGATTTTTTAAATTCTGTCATTGGGGTATATTACATTGTAGCGAGTCTTTACAATTGAGGCCACTTTTAAAAAATTATCGCGAATATACATATATATATACTCCGGGTTAGGCAACGACCATTAGCAGTAGGAATATTTTCTAGACTACCAGACTTAGGAGAAAAATTTCCCTACAAAAGTTGCATAGTACAAAGTCTTCAGTCACCTCCATTTTTTAAATGGAACTATTATTTATTGTTTCCAGAATTGTATTAAGGAACTAAAAATATGATTGCACACGAAATTTCAGGATGATCGATCAAGATTTACTATAAAAAATCAATAAACAAGAATATTCAATATCTTTAACCTAGAATCGATTTTTTTAAACGGCGCAATCGCCTATAAAAGGTGATCTAAGTGAAGGCACTTCAATGCACGCTTGCAATGTGCATGTGATTCACTTAAAATATGTTCACACACCAAATTTCGGGATGATCGATCAAGATTTACCATAAAAAATCAATAAACAAGAATATTCAATGTTTTTAACCTAGAATCGATCTTTTTAAACGGCGCAATCTCCTATAAAAGATGATCTCAGTGAAGGCCACCACTTTCAATGCACGCTTGCAATCTCATTCACATTGATTGTATTGCCTTATTAAACACAAACTTCTCACGGATTTCCAAAACAAGCTGATAAGATTCTTAGTTGCGAACAATGTAAACAAAGCTGTACAACTTACCGCGATTTTGTTTAGTATTAAACTATTGAAGCGTCAATCAGAGCCTGTTCGTCAATACAGACCGACGTGATTAATAAGACAATACAGTCAATCACCACCAGTCAATCGCACAGTCAAAACCTCACCTTTTGTAGGAGCAAGAGCTTGCACCGTTTTTTGAATAGTTTTTTTTTACATTTGGGGTGTGAACTTAATTTTAGTTCCTCGATAAAATTCTGAAAAAAAAAACAGTAAACCCATTTATGAAAATGGAGGTGACCTTGAATATATATATATATATATATATATATATATATATGAACCTGCTCAACGAAATTTTTATTTGCCCCAGGGGCAAAAGGTACGCCAGAGAGAGAGAGAGGGGGGGGGTCGTGTCGACAGGATAAACACATATACAAAATCCATTAGAAAACACGAGTTAACACGATTAAAAAAAGTTATCGGTTCGAGTCTCGCTGTGGGCCGGATTCCGAAACACGGGGAAGCTTTAACGCGTATTACCACTCGGGGTATCCCGAAGACATATTTGAGGAGTGTAGGTGTATGGAATTTTCGAGTGGTGTCCGGGCGTTTGTATTGAAAGTGACGCCGAATGCCGAGAATACCGATGGGTACTTCGGTGGCACAGTGGGGACAAGAGCTGTTTTAGTGTCGTCGTGCGGCCTTGTGTCTCGGTTTCAGGCCAAATTCGTTTGAAAGATAGGCCGAGTGGAGGTCCGGGGAGACGAGACACCACCTAGGAATCCCATCTCAGGTGACTTGTTCGTCTAGTCGATAAGACGGAAAATAAGGAGGCCCGAGACATAAAACGAAGAGCATACTCTCAATTTTCACCTTCCGTGACTTACTGTATCTCTTTATCCCGTCTGGAGGATCCTTGACGGCACCGTAACTGGCGAAGTATGCGTCCAAAAGACTTTGGTGGCGGTGCCTACTGCTGACGCGGAGGATGGTAGACGGTGAGTTTCATGGAGTATGCATTGGGAATCGTTGACTCACCTATGAGCTGACTGCGACAAAGTCGATGCAACGAACAGTAGGTCTGAGCTACTCTGAAGACAGTAGTCCATTGATAAAAAGTCCATTTGGTCCATTCGGCATTGCGTTGGATCAGCCACCTACCGCTAGTTGGATGTCATGCAGATTTTGGTCCGTTTAGAGCCAAAGCAGGTCTACGTTTAGCGAACAGGAACCTCAACTGAGTGACTGCAATTGGGCACAAGTGCGGAAATTCGAGCAGCTAAACCACAGTGTTGATTGCACTGGTGATAAATGCATACTGGCCAAAAATGACTTGGTTAACGGCCAAACAGACTGCCATGTGGTACGCATCCCCTTGGGTGCACGCTGCATGCTTTTCTCCCTACGATGCCCGAGTTGCTTGAAATGCTATCAGGTGGCAGACTCGTGTACCTGGAATCTGGAAGTTGCGAGTGCGCAGGGCTCTCTTGCCTGCACGGAAGTCAGATAAGCCGCATTAGCGAGTGATAGCGCCGGGAAAACTTGGCCCATGATGACTCACCATCGGCCTTTCAGTTCCGTTACTTTCTTCGTCTTCAGACAAGCATCTTGCGCGTTTTTTCTCCTCTTTACGGCCAACAACTCGATAGATAGCAGTGATTTACCTTGCAACTACGAATGCCCCGACGGGTGAACACTTCTGACCGGTGGATTCGTCATACATTCGCCCTACTTCGGGAAAAACATTGCTGAAGACAACTTGGCTTCGTAGGGTATTCCTTTGCCTAGACTCCAATACCCTATATTCTCATGACTTGTAACTTTATTGGAAATTTGTGAACTTTATTGGAGATTTGGGAATTGTATTGGAACTTTGGGAACTTTATTGGAACTTTGGTAGCTTTATTGAAAATTTGGGAACTTTATTGGTACTTTGGGAAATTTATTGGAACTTTGGGAAATCTGTTTGAACCTTTGGAACTTTACTGGAACTTTGGGAACTTTATTGGAAGTTTGGGATATTGATTGGAACTTTCGGAACTTCATTGGAACTTTGGGAACTTTATTGGAACTTTGGGAACCTCGTTGGAACTTTAGGAACTCTATTTAAACTTAGATGCCCAAAAATATACGAACAGTACATTAAAAAATAACTATTTTTTCCTATGAATTATTGCGCTCGCTAACTAACGCAACTACGAATGTGCCGACGGGTGAAAACTTCTCACCGGTGGATTCATCAAACATTCGTCCTACTTCGTGAAAAACATTGCTGAAGACAATTTGGCTTCGCAGGATATTCCTGTGTCTAAACTCCAATACCTTATATTCTCATGACTTGTAACTTTATTGGAACTATGTGAACTTTATTGGGGATTTGGGAATTGTATTGGACCTTTATTAATTTTATTGGACCTTTAAGAAATTCATTGGAACTTTGAGAAGTTTGGGAACTTTGGGAACTTTATTGGAAATTCGGGAGCTTTATTGGAACTTTCGGAACTCTATTGGAACTTTGGGAAAATTTATTGGAACATTGGGAACTTGATTGAAACTTTGGGAACATTATTGCAAGTTTGGGAACTTGATTGGAACTTTGGGAACTTTGGGTACTTTGTTGGAACTTTGGGAATTTGAGTGGAACTTTAGGAACTTTATTTAAACTTAGATGCCCAAAAATACACGAACAGTATATTAAGAAATAAATACTTTTTCCTATGAATTATTGAGCTTCCTAATCACATTGCATACTTTTTGTCACGCTGTCTCAATCACGAGAGACAGCAAAGAGTGATATCCGATTAGTGTTAATGGATTCTTCGAATTTATTTCGCATGATTAATTCCACATGGAGGCCCTGATTATACGAAGCAAAAGCGACGAAAGGAAAATACACGCGGACATGTTGGAATCGAGAGGCGTATTTTATTTACGCTTGCTTTTTTTTCCTTGGTCCCCACGCTTCTTCGAGGTATCCCTTTTCTTTTATCGCTATCAGCACTCAGGATTTTTTTCGCGGGGGTTGCGCGGACACCTTATTAATATTTCGCCATGGCGCATGCGCAATGGAAATTACCAACGGGCGCGCGCTCGATCGCGTACTATCTTTTTCGTGCTTTTATTGCAATTCATATATGCATAAAGATATGCAAATACAATTTTTTTTGGGTGTTCCTTTTTTTTTATTGCAATAATTTTCGTTCACTTCTCGTAAAAAAGGGGGTGGGCCTTAAGGTCTCGATAGCTGAAGAGGCAAAACCAACGCGGCGCCCATTAAAATTGTCCGTCAGATCCCTTTGGACAGAGCCCTTTGGAGAACTATCGTAAAATGATTGAAATTTTTTATCAGAGGTCGGAAGTAACGACATTTTCTTACTCCCTCCCAGGGCAAACGTTTTCGATTGCAAAAAAACCGACCAATCCAAAAAAAATACAAATTATTTTTCGATATACCGCAATACACACATTCAGTTCCAGATGACGTACTCCGAAATTTTCAAGGCCTCGAAAAAAAAAACACGAACTTTTTTTTCCATCAATTGAAAGCACGAGTCCGGTCCATATTCGCACCAGCTCCCATGCGCGTAATTACACGAGCTCTACTTTGTAACGCGGCGAGGCTGTTATATATACAGGAGTAGAAACGTGTAACCTCAATACGAAAAAAATAAAAATAAAAAAATAATGATACGTTCGTCCTCGCGAAGTGTCGAAGAAGACACGTTAATGCCTTGGACTGAAGGAATCACGCTTCGTCTCCCAGACTTTTCTACATTGTAACGAGTGCCGTACGTATCGTCTTGGTGGTGGGGAGGTTGCGCGGACGAAACGATTCAAGCCCACGTGCGTAATTATATCCGCGGTAAAAAAAGAGACGATTGTGTGAGAATTAACGCGAGACGAAAATTGAAGAAACTAAGGCGAGACAAAGAGAACGTAACGCGAAGAAGCGTAAGAGTTATTAAATTGAAGGGACACACTCGAATATTTATATATACGTACGTATGCACCGCGAGTAAATCTTTTCATCAAATTATTCGTGTGCAGAGAAAAATGAAGGAGTCCCAAGCATCGTAGCGTGAATCTTCGTGCTATTGTGTATATTAAAGTGTAGGCGGTGTGTGGCGTGTGTAATGACAGGCGTGCCAGTAGGTTAATACTCCTAATTAAAATCATTGACGTAATGAAAATGTCACGATTCTTTTTTTAATTCCCGCCACGAATCTCTTTAGCCTTCGAGTAACATTTATTCGCGATGTTTCAAAGTCGGCGAACTGTATCGTGGCATTATTGAAGGAAATAGGGGCGGGAAGTTGGCCTGGCGATAAAACTAAATTGAACGCGTCGTTACTGCAGTTTTTCTGAGCCTGTATGGCAATTTTGGATCGATCCACTAACCCGCTTCAGAATTATAACTATTTTGACGCACAGAAATGTTGCACCCGTTCATCTGGCGCCTTTCTCGCACATTCGATCTGAAAAGGTCCAATGGAAAAATGGTACGAAATGTTTTAGATGCTTCGTGTGGGTAATTTATGCGCGAAAAGAAACTTTGTAGAAAATTTCGCAATCATTCGCTGCATAATTGCAGTGTAATTGATTGCAACGTACTGCGATTCTGCTCGTTTTCTCGCTCGGCTCTACTATATACACCCTTACCAAAATTGCAGCGCTTTGAGGCGCGGCGTAACTATTCTCGAGAGTTTTGCCCTAGTAAATTTAAATAATTACTAACGCGGGGAAAGGATAAGAAAAACATGTTGCACTGGAAACTTGCGATTCTGACTACGGATTATGCCACTTACGATTTATTTCACTTTGAGGGAGCACACCACTGTGACGGGCCGAAAAGAGGTCCTTTTTCACATTTTTTTTGCCTGCTAGATGATTTTTTTGGGATTTGGAAAAAAAGCTGTTTTCATGAATTTTTTTTCATAGGTTTATATTATAGATATTGATATGAAAGTTGGTACACTTAAGGCGTTACCCCCACTTGTAGCGCAAAAAAAGGCCTTTTTCATGAATTTTTTTAAAGAAAACTACAAAACTTTTTTAATCGATCAATATAACATCTTAAAGAACACATCTTGAAGAACTTTCAGTAATTTTTTTATTGAAAAATATTACATTGTTTAGTGGCAAATCGCCGTCAATGAAATAATGTTTTTATATACACGGTTTGCGGTGACCAACATTGCGGCGAAGTGGATCATTTGAAAAAAAATGCGGATGGATTTAGTCAAATATAAGTATAAACTAGTCTTTAATCGAAGGATTTTAAAAAATATTCATTTTCACAAAATGGCGAACAGTCAAAGTTAATGGTTCGATTTTAACGAAAAAAATCGAACGATTAAAGACTACATTTTTATGTATTAAATAAGCCTGCAAAATTTCAAGCAGATCGGTTCATTAGTGTTCCAGTAATCTTGGTCACCGCCTTCAGAAATGCCAGTTTGAGAAAAACGCGTTTAAAGTATCAATTTCAGTTTACACGAAGAAAATATTTTTTTTTTTTTCTAAACTTACATAGGTCATCTATTCCGGGCCCATACTTCTGTATGTCACAAGCGAATGTCTTCTTATTATAGGGGACAAACATTTTTTACGGAGAATTATTCTGTCTCCACTGAACGTTTTTAGCAAAGCTGAATAGTAAAGGCAATCCAAACTTTTTTCACGCTATCCCTAACTAGTTTGCTATCTAAACATAATTTGTTTAAAAAATTTATAAACACAATAGAATGGTACGACGAGTTATGTGACCTGACTTTCGGTCAATGCAGACCCTACGTAGCCGTCGAAAAAATTCGCGAAATTATGGGTGTTAAAAAAAGGGTTATTTTAGTGAAACTTTTACTTATATTCGTGGGTTTAAAAAATGAAAAATTAAAAAATACGACTACGTACAACGATAGCTACGGCAATGACGGAGATTTTGGTTTCGTCAAATTTAAAATCGGACAATTATAGCTAGAGTTATGATTCTGGCCAGGTTGAGTAAAGTCGTTTCGAGAAAAAAGAGATTGGAAGTATCGGTATGCGTAAATCGTAGCACTACCTGCTGTCACTAAATCGTTTGTAATTTGGTAAATTTTCAATATTTTAACTCGAATTTTTTTTCACATATTCTTGCATACGCATACTTTGAAAAAATGCAAAAAAATCGATTTTTTTACCTCTCACAGTGGGTCCCACGTTAAATTTATGAAATGTATTTGAGAGTTTTAAAGTTCGGCTACTTCTCGCTACAATTGTATATCCTCTAAAAACTTCATTAATTAAAAAAGCAATTTAGGTGACTGTTCGGGGTTTCGGACGTGTGCCTTCAGTGATAATTTTTCGTGCATTGGTCCGTTCGATACGTGTGTCGCGAACGCGAGAAAAAAGTACTTCGATCCGTAAAGAAATTGACTGGTCGATGTCCAGCGTATTTAGTTTTTTAACAGGTCTGCATAAGCTTAAGGCCCATAAACAGGTCGACTATTAATATTTTTTTCTGACGAAAATATTGGGATGACAAGGTACAAATAAAGAATAGTCTTGCCAAGTGTTAGTCTTTTTTAAATGAAAAATATTGATAAGCAACGAAGTTATTATCATTTAAAAAAATGCCGCCGTAGCTGCATGGCTGATCGTTATCGTTGGTTCTGGCAAATAGGGTAATTTAAAATGAACATTAAAAAAGTATACTTTTAGTATGAAGATACGAAAATGGCAGGCTGCAGAAAACAAGGTCGATTTACGACAATAAAAAAAACTTTAATAATTCGTTATTAACAAATGATTAAACATATCAAAAAATCATCGAGTCATTCGATAGAAAATGTTATATCTGAACTATGCTCCGTCCTAATTCGGAGTAAATCGAGCATTTTGAGATACGACCTATACCGTTCCGTAAAACATAGTTTCGAGACAAAAGCCAAAAAAGGGCGCGTAAGAGAAGCGGGGCAGTTGGCCGTAGCGCAGTGGGCGATTTGGCGCTTCATAAAAATCGTCATAAATCGGTAAATTTATGGAATTTTTGTAAAAAAATCGGTCGTAAATTACAGTTTAGGCCGTAGACCACGAAACAATGAAATAAAAAAATGTGTTTTTGAAATTTTTATTCTATGCCGATGGCTTAAGCGGGAGATGTTTAATTCAAAAATTTAATCACATAATTCCAATGTATGCTTAATAAGAAACAACTTTTTTCGGCCTGTCACAGGGGTGTCCGCCCTTGACAAAAAGTTACCATGTAACAGCCAAAAGTAGTAATAAAAAATACCCCAAATCTCAAAAATGTTGAAGAAATCTTTCCTCTACAAACAATCACGAAAATCAGCAAATGTTTACCTCGCCTAAAGGTGTCTCCCCCCTTAACCGAACGATCCCCTCGATCGGGTGGAATTCCTTCGATTTTCCCATCAATCCATTACCGCCAACGATTCTCCACCGACACACGCGCGGCAATGCCCTCCGTCGTTCATCAGGCCCAATTAATGGGCGACGATTGGCAAAAACGACCACAAAAACGTAGCACCGATTTGCCTCGATCGGATCGCACCTAGCGTTAAAAACAAAGAAAAAAAACAACAACAACGCATGTGCTCCGTTCGCGAAACACGCCGCGATCCGAGCGTCGATAGACGGCTTCGTTCGCGTGTGTCATGTTCGTTATTAGCCATCTTCCATATCTAAATAGCCGTATAGCGTGTATAATCAGAAGGAACCGTGGAAATCTCATACATCTAATATGGCCGTTGATTGCCCCACGCATACGGCCGTGTTCCAGCCCGTGTATCCTTGGGATACGCTCCTTTTTCTTTCCCTTTGGCTTCATCCCGGCTCACGGGTTGACTCGAGTACCATACGGCCGCGGTGCGTAACGCATACGTGTACGTGTAGCTTTTTGTCTCGTGTGCGTGAGCCGATTATGCCTTCGTATGGGGACCTGAGAAAATTCAACGTCGTTACGCGCGAGGTGTGCCAACTAGCCGAAACTAAACGACCGGGAGACTCCGCTCGATCTATTTCATTTTTGTTCGCATACGGTATATGCTGCGGGTGAGGTGCTCCGATGAAAAAAAAATATTGAAAAAAAAAAACAGGAAGGATCGCGGTAGGAAGCGATGACTGGATGAAATTGTCGCGGGTTATTAACTGCGTTCACTTCGGGCGAACCAATTAAAAATACGGCCTGCGTGTATTCGAAAGGCATATATATAATTCACTATGGGAGAAAGTTTTGGTGATTTCTTCCGAGTCCTGATGAATCAAAAGGGAAATATTCTACGGAGGATTTTGAGGACTTTTGGGATTCCTTATCCGAAGAGGGTAGGTACACCTCTCCCTCTTTCCAGTGGCTTACGGGGTTACCCCCACTTGCGATTTTGAAAAAAATCGTTTTGCATTTTTTTGAAGTATAAGTATCCGGGCCCATACAGAAGTATGGGCCCGGAATAGATGACTCTATGTAAGTTTACAAAAAAAATATTTTCTTCGTGTAAACTGAAATTGAAACTTTAAACGCGTTTTTCTCAAAATGGCATTTCTGAAGTCGGTGACCAAGATTACTCGAACACTAATGAACCGATCTTCTTGAAATTTTGCAGGCTTATTTAATACATAAAAATGTAGTCTTTAATCGTTCGATTTTTTTTTTCGAAAAAAATGGCCGTTTTATAGCCAAAAACGGCCGTTTTTTTTGGTTAAAATCAATCCATTAACTTTGACTGTCCGCCATTTTGTGAAAAATGAATATTTTTTAAAATCCTTCGATTAAAGACTAGTTTATACTTATATTTGACCAAATCCATCCGCATTTTTTTTTTTCAGATGATCCACTTCGCCGCAATGTTGGTCACCGCAAACCGTGTATACAAAAACATTATTTCATTGACGGCCATTTGCCACTAAACAATGTAATATTTTTCAATGAAAAAATTACTGAAAGTTCTTCAAGATGTATTCTTTAAGATGGTATATTGATCGATTAAAAAAGTTTTGTAGTTTTCTTTAAAAAAATTCATGAAAAAGGCCTTTTTTTGCGCTACAAGTGGGGGTAACGCCTTACAGCTACTCGTTTCCTGATGCTCTGCCCAGTGCCGGATTTATAGTTTTATAGCAAAAAGGCCTAAATCTGATATTTTTTTTTAGAATATTGAAAATCGGATCGGGTTTATTTTTTCAGGGTTTATTAAACACAGATTGAAGTATGTAAAAAAAATGTTATTGCTTTTTTGATAAAAAAAAATGGCAGCGACAAGGCCAGTCTTTAAGAACGCCGTTTTTCGACCTCCACGGGCGGACGTGGAACTCCGAAAGCATAAGAGCTAGAACGAAAAAATCAGTCTATTTTTCTTTTTTCTTAATCTATATGTCATTGGCTAGGGAAGTACATAGGGATTTTTTTAAAATCAATTCTTGCGAAAATGGCACAAGATTAATTTTTCTTTTTAATTTTTCGGCAAAGAAATTTGCAGTAATTTGTTTATAAAAAAAGTTTACATTCAATCAAAAAACGGCTATGTACTTCTTTAGATAATGTGATGGTGAAGCTACACTGAAAAATTTCAAAGCAATTCACCGAACGGGTTTAGAGCAGCATTTCCGACCAGCTTGAAAAAAGTTATTTCAAGAAAAAGCCGTTTAAAGTTTTATAAGTACTTAAACCTTTGAAAATTTCGTTTTACCTCTAATCCGCGATGCCTGCACCGTACATTTGGCCATCTATATTGATACTCTTTTTCTCCTCCTCCTTCCTGCACTGCAGTCCCCAATCGGCGGGAAAGATGCAGCTCCTAATTCTTGACTGAACCAAATAAATCAAAACAAACTCAATTGTCATATATTTGTCTTCTGCGTGAATTAAGAAAACGCTGAAAAAATCGGGAAATTTTAGCTTTTCTCAGGTTTGAAAAAAATGTGTTTTAAAAACACACTTTAACGTGCTATAAAAATTATTTAAAGATACTTTTACAACTTTTTAAATTCACTTAGAAAATATTTTCATACTGAAGAAGATAAACTGTGGTTTGGTTCAATAGGTCGTTAAGTTTTTTAGCTATCACGCCCGCTAATTTGGAAAAAATATTAAAATGAAAATTGGAGAAAACGCGCTTCAAATTTTTCGATAGGAGGTTGCTTTTGGCCTTGTATCTTCGAAAATATTTAATTGGCCTCTGTAACTTTGTAAATATATTCTTGGATAGTTTATCTATCGATTTGAGCAGTAAAAAAACCATTTTTCGGACCTTCTAATTCTGATGCCTCTAAAAACGCCATTTGAGAATTCTCACCACGTTCGAATCGAAAGTCTGTGAAAAGTCACGAGAAAAAACTCGGCGTGTTGGAACATAGGGTAGAGCCACCGACGAGTGCGCGCTACCAAAGAGTAGGGTAGGCTGGGGCGAATTGAAACGTTGTTTAGAAAATTGGTTAGTGTGACTTCATTTTATACTCTATCTGTTTAGTAAGGGGCCTTAATTATAGCTAGATTATCTGGTTGTATGACAGCATTATTGATTTTGCTTCTTATCTGCCTTTAACTTAGGTAGAAACTATTTAGAAACCCAATGACAGGCTATACGATATTTGACAAAAAAGTAAGGAGAATTTTCGTTTTTTCTCTCAAAAAAATCGCTAATTATTCATCAATATTAACGTTGTCCCAAACGTACAAAATTATCCGTGACTGACGGACTTTGATGTGACTGAAGGTCTTTGCCTTTATCGATTTATGAAAAACGCATTGGACTTGGCGAGCATTTTTGTCGGTTCGGGAAAAAATGGAGAACCAACTGAACGTAGAAAATCTTTTTAAAAACAAGCTTTTATTTATAAACTATTGAACTAAAAAGTAAAAATAATATTTAGTGCATGAAGTCAAATAGTAAAGCCACAGATGAACCCCATCCTTGGTAACTGATCAAAGGTGCAGGCTGTACATACTCAATAAAACTTACATAAACAAGGAACTTAAAAATTTGTTAATATTTTCTTAAGGGCCACAGTAACGGGTATAAAATCATGTGCGAATTTAACATTTTTTTTTCGTATGAAAAATTGATTCACTCATACAATTGATTACACATCTATTTAGTACGAATATCAAGCTGTTGGAAAATATATATATTTTTTTTCGATGTACAAAATGGCCGCCTACTAATATTTTCTATTGTTATCATTTTTTAGGCGCTCCGCGGCGTGACATTTAGCACCCACAATTTTTTACCTAGAACAAAAAACAAAAATTCTCGTCAATCTACATTATAATACCTAGAGAAGTACGTACGGAATTTAAAAAATATTGTTTTATTCAAAAGTTGTAGGTATTTGAATGAATTTTCAGTGAAAAATTTCGTATAAAACTGCTGATAAAATGGAAAGTTTTCGATTAATCAGAAATTCCGTACGTATTTCTCTGCGAAATGCAATTAGGAACACAACTTTTAAATTTGAAGTAAATCGAGTGAAAATTGTTGAAGTTATTTGTCACGCCAATTGGAACAAAGCTGTATCAAGAAAAACGCGTATAAAGTTTTACGTACTCTATGGCCGTGCCAGAGGTGGGCTTACGTTATACGCTCAAAGTCGGTGAAAAAAAATGTCTTGCTATAAATCGAATAGTAACTTATTCTTATGATAATAAAGCACCGCTTCAGCGATTTTTCATGAATTTTTTTAAAGAAAACTACAAAACTTTTTTAATCGATCAATATACCATCTTAAAGAACACATCTTGAAGAACTTTCAGTAATTTTTTTATTGAAAAATATTACATTTTTTAGTGGCAAATGGCCGTCAATGAAATAATGTTTTTATATACACGGTTTGCGGTGACCAACATTGCGGCGAAGTGGATCATCTGAAAAAAAAATGCGGATGGATTTAGTCAAATATAAGTATAAACTAGTCTTTAATCGAAGGATTTTAAAAAATATTCATTTTTCACAAAATGGCGGACAGTCAAAGTTAATGGTTCGATTGTAACGAAAAAAAACGGCCGTTTTTTGGCTATAAAACGGCCATTTTTTTTTTTCGAAAAAAGAAATCGAACGATTAAAGACTACATTTTTATGTATTAAATAAGCCTGCAAAATTTCAAGAAAATCGGTTCATTAGTGTTCGAGTAATCTTGGTCACCGACTTCAGAAATGCCATTTTGAGAAAAACGCGTTTAAAGTTTCAATTTCAGTTTACACGAAGAAAATATTTTTTTTTTGTAAACTTACATAGAGTCATCTATTCCGGGACCATACAGAAGTATGGGCCCGGATACTTATGCTTCAAAAAAATACAATAAAAAAAATCGATTTTTTCAAAATCGCAAGTGGGGGTAACCCCTTAAAAGCTCGAGGCGTGAAATGTCATTACCCTTGAAATAAAGCTTCAAGCGTTTAAGAAAATATTTAAACATTTGAAACTTCTATGTTTATGTAAGTTTTATTAAGTATGCACCGCGCCTTTGATTATTGACCAAGGACGTCGTTCTTCTGCAGCTCTACTGTTCAACTTCATACACAAAGCATTATTTTTTACTTTCTCAATAATTTATCAATAAAAGCTTGCCTTCAAAAATATTTTTCACCTTCCGTTTTTTTCTCCATTCTTCCCCCAAACGACAAAAAGTCTCGCCCAGTCCGTAGCGCTTTCAATAAATCGATACAGGCAAAGACCTTCAGCCGCATCAAACTAAAGTACACACGCAGCCACACACACGTGCGCATTATCTCGGAAAAATGAGCAATTCCCTGGAAGCGCTAATTCACTTTTTATCCGCGTTTCTTCCCCCGATCGACTTTCGATCTCTCGCGATTCCGTGCATCCCTCGAGTTCTCTTCGTTTCGTAACTCCTTCACCTCCTTCTCATCCTCCACCTCCTCCACCGTGCTTTTCATTGAAAATATATCCACGAATCGTAAAGATCGCGCAAACACGTTGTCGCGATACTCCACGAGGAAGGAGACGCGACGCAGCCTCGTCGAAATCCAGACTTTCAACGACGCCAAAGAATTCTGTCGTGCGATCAATTAAGAGTATATAATTGCTGCCGCGGCAAAGAGACGCGAGGAGCGCGACGCGCGATCCCGAGCCACACGCTCTGACGTCCACGAAAAGGGATCCGCGAATTCCTACCCTCGTTCACGAGGCGAGCGCACGATCGGATTGGAATACCAATCGGAAGATCGCGAAAGAGGGAAAGAGAGAAAGAGAGAGCAGATCGAATCGACTGAATCTCCGCTCAATATGTAATATGTACATGCACATACATACATACATACATACACAAACACACACATATATATATATATATATGTGTGTGTGTGTGTGTGTGTGTGTGTGTGTGTGTGTGTGTGTATACATGTGTGTGTGTGTGTGTGTGTGTGTATATATATATAGATATATATAATAGAAGACTCCATCTTGATACTGCATTACGCTAACCGGTTTTTCTTTTGCTCACAAAACTGTGTGCTCATTGCATCCCTTCCTCTTTGCCGCCATTTTTTTCAACTGAATTTCTCATCGAGCTTATACAAGATCCGTATAATATACACGTGTATATGAATAAATCGCTCGGTGGCGAATCAAGGGACGTAAACGGTGCCGTTTTCCTTATCAAAATGTACATATGTTGAGTCCTTTTGTTTGTCAGCTACACACACACACACACACACACACACACACACACACACACACACACACACACACACACACACACACACACACACACACACACACACACACACACACACACACACACACACACACACACCTAATATACATATATGTGTGTGTGTGTGTGTGTGTGTGTGTGTGTGTGTGTGTGTGTATATATATACATACATACATACATATATATATATAGCGATAGAGAGATGAAAGAAGTCCTGATGGCGACGAGTTTCTGCTAAACCGATCCAATTCTCTCGAACATTCCTCCCGACGTGGAACACACGGCCCTACATAGGTACATATGCGTTTGTGTGTGTACATATATATATATATATATATATATATATATATATATATATATATATATATACACATAGAGCAATCCACGCCAGGCTCCGGAATTTTCTTCTTTCACTCAAGTTCCTCGGTGCACAGTTCCCTCGTTGTTGTTTTTCACCATAGTTTCTTTTCGTACCCATTATATATATATATATATATATATATATATATATATATATATATATATATATAGTGCCAAAGCGACTCTGTACACCAGTGCTTGTAACCGCTTCATCTGCGCCACTTCGTAATAGAATCGCGTGTGCTCCGTTTTGCGCCAAACTTGTCGCGATTGTTGCGACGAGCTGTCATTTATTGCGAAACACGGTCAGCCGAGTTCGCACGGCGTTTCGGGCTCGTTTTTCTCGAGCGTGGCATTTTCTGGGTGAAAGTTTTCGTTGGGGTTTTTTATCTTCGCGATTTGAGGGACATTATGTTGGGAATGCTGCGAATGTAAACGTGAGCTCAATCAGATGTTTGAGGTTATTCGGTTTTGAAGTTTAATATATTTACTGTTATATTGCGTATTTGTATTACGAGAAATTTGAAACAAATTTCGAAGGTAAAGATTATTTGAGTTGGAGTGCATGGTGGAGAAAAGTAATTTGTGTAACGCGGACGGGGCTGGGGGGTGATCCGAACGGAGAATAGTTCACCCCGTGGAAAATTTGAAAATTAAACAAAAATTGATAACGGGATAATATTGTTTTTGTTAATAAATTAGATTTATTATCAAACAATTTATTAATTGATCGTTTTTATTGATGGATTGATGAGAATAATTGGTTTTTTATTAATGCATTTGATTTTTTATTAGGCAATTGATTAATTGATAACTTCAATTGAATTGATAATTAATCATTCGTTTTTGTGAAAAATCAATGATTAATTAAATATTTTATCGATATACATTAATTCGTTATATTTAATAAGAGCTGGATTTTGAAAACGTTGCTTCGAGAATAACGCGTTTGAAATTTGTACTATGAAAAACTCTTACCTAAACTCAATCGGTAATTCCTGCACCGTGCAAAATCCCTTCTGATTGCCCATCATCGTCGATTTCTTCAGGTCTTGCTTGCTTTCGATTTTTTGAAAGTTTCAAAGTAGACTGGCCGGTTAATAAAAAAAAAACATGTTCCCACTTGAAAAACCATTGATGACCTTGAGAACGCAAAAACTATGACCTTGACAAAAATGGACTTTTCATCACTGTATCAGCCCTTCGAAATTAATCAAATTAGGAGATAATTGGGGTGGTCACGTTAATATATATATATATATATATATATATATATATATATATATATATATATATATATATATATATATATATATATTCACAAATCGTATGGGCGTGATGAGCTGGAGAAAATAAATTAGCCAGAGAATTGGAAACGAAGCGCTCATACGCGCCGGGGTTGGCGTTTTCGAGCCGCCCGTCCCGAGAAAAACCAGCGCGCGCCGTAAATCATTATGAAATTATCTTCGTGCATAAACTTGCGAGTCCATTTGGGTGTCCCTAAGTGGGCGCCATGATTTCGTTATATTCGACGACGGCGAGGGCGACGTCGCAAGCGAGCGGGATCGCGGCCAAAACTGGATCTCGGCGCGCTCGTCGCTTCGATCCTCGTGCGTAGCACTGACCAAACGGCACCGATTAATGCTCTTCCCTGCGTTTATCGCGGCTAAACAAATGACTTGCTCGGCTCCTGATAGACACCCGCGGTTTTCAAACTAGAGACACGCCACGAAACAAAAAAAAACCACACACACGCACACTTATGTGTGGAAATAAAATCCAAGCAATCTCACCTCTTCGTATCTTCGTTGTTCGAGGATTCCGGAAATTCCGATGGATAATGGCTCCTCGCGATCCTCAAGTGTGGCTCTGGAAAAATTACGATATCTATATGAGCCAGGATTTTTTAACGATTATTATTATTATTTCTTCGAGGTCGAGACCTCTTTTTCTTGATATTTTCTGTAAATGAGATTTTTTTAAGATCACACATCTTCAATTCCAATTTTCTTATTTGAACAAAATGTTAGAGAGAAAGTGAGAGAGAGCGAGAGAGAGAGAGAGAGCTTCATTTAATTTAAATTCCATTTTATTTTGGAAATAAATTTTTAACACAAACATTTTATAAATATTTGATAAATATAGTTTACATACCATTTTATAAACGCACATTGATTTGATATCTCTCTCTCTCTCTCTCTCTCTCTCTCTCTCTCTCTCTCTCTCTCTCTACTATATGTGTGTGTGTGTGTGTGTGTGTGTGTGTGTGTGTGTGTGTGTGTGTGTGTGTGTGTGTGTGTGTGTGTGTGTGTGTGTGTGTACACATATAATGAGGTATTCCAAGTGTTTTCGAACGGCATAAAAGCCTGACCTTTTTCAATCTTTTTCAAAATTGGTGATGTCTTTGTATTATATATTCTGAGTACGTGGCATTTTTTTCCGATTTTTATCGGCTCGCTAACTCGGCTAACTCGGAGACAAGATTTTACACGTGATAAAATTTCAAATGATCGTATCGTAGTGATCTTCTCGTCGTGCGAAAAAATGTCCTCTACAAAAAAAGATGCGTTTTTATTGAACTATTTTGAAAGAAAATTTCAAAATTTTCCAACTACTACAACACGAAAAAAACGAAAAATGTTTCATTTTTTAATGTTTCAACCCTAATAACTAAGTTGATCCTGCTGAAAGTTACACGGAATTTTATTTTATTAGTGTAAAACAACATGTGTAAGTTTCATTCTGGGCTGGGCTTGCGTTCAGTTAATATCGCCGTCTTAAATTTAATGGGAAATATATATGTAAAGTTCGTCGAACCTTTTGCATAAGAATGCCGATAAGAGCCTTCCCCTTTAATTCGTCAGCATTTGGATCGATGCAAAAACATTTTCGACCGCGCGCAAGAGAATAACGCGTCAAACATCCAGAACGAATATATTCGAGCAAGCCTGTGTATAGATTCAAACGGTTGGCACGATTGAATCAATCGCTCATCCACCCCCCGGCAAAAAATCAGAAACCATCGCCTGAACGACGGAAACAACTGCAAAAAACGCGACTGCTTCTCTACCACGATATATTTGATGATAAAGTGAACGAAGGAAACGACTGCTCTCAGTGCACGAACATTATTACGTGTGCATTTGCGTCGATCGAATGTCGAAACCGTTTGGCTATATGTAATGGTGAAAAAAATCTTGAAAAAAATGTTGATAAGCTTACATAGAATGCTAATTTTGAAAAGGTATTTTTTGTATTTCTTTGTTTTCTATTTAAAAATAAACGTGTGTTTATTGGCACTCCAGCCGCACAAAAAATTCTGCCGGAATATGAAACTGGAAAAAAATGATAATTAATGGTTTTGCAGGTTCTCTGAGAAAAAAAAATATAGCGTGATTTTGTGATGTGTGGTATTTGCCAAAGAAAATTGGGCATTCTACGAAAAAAAAATTAAAATTGCATTCCGAGTTCAGCAAATTGAAGATAATCGAATTTCGAATACGAAACAAAACTAAAAAACTTTTTGAAATAGAATTTAATTCCATTTATCCACTATTGGTGAAAATAATTGTTTTTAGTTCGAGATTTTATGAAAAAATCTGAATATTAAACCTGGTCGAAGTTCATGTTTGCTCAAAAGGTATGGAAAATAAAGTTATTTGATGGGGTAAAACAAGTGATAAAAATCTGAAAAAATTACGTCTTTTTATGGACCAAAATATGCCCGAAAAAATTCGTCAACTGAATCCGAGGGAGTCGGGCTGATGACCACGCGAGTTGACCTGGAATGCCACATATATATATATATAAATTCGTAGTTGACCTCATCGTTGGATGAGCCCGAGGCTCGATTATTATTTATTGAATTAACCAACCATGAATGTAGGAACGACCAAAATCGATCGAATGAAACTCCCACGCGTGGACTTCTAAATCGCAATCACGCGCCCAATTGATCGGCAAGGGACGAAGCCACGTTGATCGCGTTCAATTTGAGCTTACCGTGTTAGCGGAAAGTTCGGTTGAATTTGTATACACAAACATACGAGGGAAATACTCGAAACATCGTGATACGAGTGGGAGTAACGTTTTGTCCGGAGAATCGCTTTCGAAAACCAAGTACAGAGAGCGAGAGCGGGAGAGAGGGGGAAAGCGATAGCGTACATGCACGCGGAAGTTAATTGCAATTAGCATACATCACATTGGCGCACGGTCAAAACTTTGTGAGAGCACTCTAGCACACGCGAGGCACAATGGCGTGGAACATTATATACACGATGGCACCGATGTGCATACGTACTTGTGACGCAATTATTTACGGCTAATTAGATACGGGAGGAAACTTCATTCTTTTCAAAGTTAATCTATCTTCTAAAAAGGAAATTAATTGGAGACGAGTTAAAACTCCATTTACAATAATTGCAATACCATCAATTCCGCCAATTTCGTATTCATTTTTCATCAATACATTTTTTTTCAATACCCTTATCCAATGTTAATTTTTCAATTAATGAACTTCTACTAATTTTATATTTTTTAAGGGTGCTCACAATTTAATATGAATTTTGCATAAATCCAATGCATTTTTACAATTGGAAATTCATCCCCCTGCGATCGCAATGTCCCATGAGAACATGTTGTAATTTCGAAAGTTTTCAAAATAAATCTTTGCGGGAGATACGTTCTGATGAATCATCATTTTTGTATCAGTCGTAAAATTCGCCAAATTTTAAGGTATTTCTTTCATGAACCCATATGTTTTACGATTGACTGCATTTCGTCCATAATGAAGTAAAAATACATCTCAGTATACTGGTAACATTTCAAGCCGAGTTACCGAACTATTAACGAAAAATGACGACTTTAAAAAATCGTCTCATTTACTCGTATACGGCAGTATATGCAGATGACACGCTGACCACATTTCTATCTAATAATTTATACACTGAATAACTGTAGATGCTTGATATAAACTGTCCTACGCGTGTAAAAAATTCTAAAGAATCCGTAACGACAATTAAAGCCTTAGGCCACAATAACGGGTATAAAATCATGTGCGAATTAAAAAAAAAAAACATTTTCGTATGAAAAAGTGATTCACTCACAAAATTAATTACAAATCCATTTAGTATGAATATCAAGCAGTCAGAAAAAGAATTTTTTTTGCGATGTACAAAATGGCCGACTACTAATATTTTCTTTCGTTATCTTTTTTTAGGCGCTCCGCGGCGTGACATTTAGCATCCGCAATTTTTTACCTAGAATAAAAAACAAAAATTCTCGTCAATCTATAGTAGAATACCTACAGAAGTACGTACGGAATTTAAAAAATATTGTTATATTCAAAAGTTGTAGGTATTTGAACTTAAGAAATGAATTTTCAGTGAAAAATTTCGTTATAACTGCTCATAAACTGCTCATAAAATGAAAAGTTTTTGATTAAGGCGTTATCCCCACTTGTAGCGCAAAAAAGGCCTTTTTCATGAATTTTTGTAAAGAAAACTACAAAACTTTTTTAATCGATCAATATACCATCTTAAAGAACACATCTTGAAGAACTTTCAGTAATTTTTTTATTGAAAAATATTACATTGTTTAGTGGCAAATGGCCGTCAATGAAATAATGTTTTTATATACACGGTTTGCGGTGACCAACATTGCGGCGAAGTGGATCATCTGAAAAAAAAAAATGGGATGGGATGGATTTAGTCAAATATAAGTATAAACTAGTCTTTAATCGAAGGATTTTAAAAAATATTCATTTTTCACTAAATGGCGGACAGTCAAAGTTAATGGTTCGATTTTAACGAAAAAAAACGGCCGTTTTTTGGCTATAAAACGGCCATTTTTTTCGGAAAAAAAATCGAACGATTAAAGACTACATTTTTATGTATTAAATAAGCCTGCAAAATTTCAAGAAGATCGGTTCATTAGTGTTCGAGTAATCTTGGTCACCGACTTCAGAAATGCCATTTTGAGAAAAACGCGTTTAAAGTTTCAATTTCAGTTTACACGAAGAAAATATTTTTTTTTGTAAACTTACATAGAGTCATCTATTCCGGGCCCATACAAAAGTATGGGCCCGGATACTTATACTTCAAAAAAATGCAATTATAAAAAAAAAATCGATTTTTTCAAAATCGCAAGTGGGGGTAACCCCTTAATCAGAAATTCCGTACGTACTTCTCTGCGAAATGCAATTAGGAACATAATTCATACATAAATTTGAAGTAAATCGAGTGAAAATTGTTGAAGTTATTTGTCACGCCAATTGGAAAAAAGCTGTTCGAGAAGTTTCGAGTAGTCGGCCATTTTGTACATAGAAAAAAAACTAACAGCTTGATATTCACACTAAATAGATGTGTAATTAATTTTATGAGTGAATCACTTTTTCATACGAAAAAACATTGTTAAATTCGCACATGATTTTATACCCGTTACTGTGGGCTAAAGCCTTAAAACAAGGGATCACCGAATGTTTACAGAAAATATTAACACTGAAACTCGGCAAGATGTGACTAGCAGAAGAATTTTCGTAGCCGTGACTTTTCAGATAAAATGTCTAAATGTACGAAATTTGTGCGAAATTTATTATTCCAGTTTATCATTGGGTACAAAGATTGACTTCTTTTTTATTAAGCGCTACTATGGTTTACCAATAATTCAAAAGGGCCCTGCTCATGTCCCCACAAAATACGGCCCTCCGCGAACGGAACACCTTAAGACGGTGAACTTACTCGCGGATAAAATCTGATCCAATCAAGAATAATACGAGATTTAGCAACATTGTCAAGGTAGCTTAAAACCTAAATTGTACCGATAAGCTGATCTATAAAGCTCTGGGTTGCAACGTATACCCTTGCGGGTTTTCGCGTCTTAGCCTTCCCAATAGAACCCTTTCCTATCACTCCCTACCCGCATTTAGCTAATCCGATGTAACTTCCGTTGCGTGCACAGCCGTCTTAAGGGGGTAGATACGTTTAGGCAAGGAAAAAATTTCTAATTTTCATCGTTTTTTCAAAGGAAAGATTTATTCGCCATATTTGAGACTTGGCGTATGTTTTATTATTACTTTTAGCTCTTACATGGTATTAAAAAAATGGATCTCCAAAAATGGCAGAGGTATGCACGGCCTTTTAACCGGGTCGCGACGGACGTTGCCAGACGTCGTGACACGTAGCGTCGGCGAGATTAATCTAAAGGGAAATAAACAAAGATTTTTCTTTTATGAACACTCATACGCGCTATATGAACCAAGAAAAAGTGAGAAATTTCGAAAATCGATGAAATGGTACGCTTTGGAACAAAAAGATTGAATTACCCGAAAAAAATAGTTACATTTTGCAATAAACAAAAGCGTTGTTTTACTTTCAAAAATCATTTAGGCTCATGTTTTAGACAATAAGGTTAAAAAGATTTGTACTAATTTTCATGATAATCGGTCGATTAGTTTTTTCGCTATACGTCACGGCAGTTTTAAAAATGCGGTTTAGAAGACCGTGCCATATCTCCGCCATTTTTAAAGATTAAAAAACACCATGTAACAGCTAAAAGTAGTAATAAAATCCTAAGTCGAATAAATAGCGAACAAATCATTCCTTTAAAAAAAAATCATGAAAATCAGCAAATTTTTGTAATCATGAAAATCAGCAAATGCCTCACCGCATTTGCCGCGGGCAAAGGAAAACTGTGGAAAACCCGTACCAGTATAAAAGGCCCTATATTCGTCTGATTCTCTGGTGCACAGACGTTTACTCAAGTATCCACACGAAGGCCTCACAAGGAACATCCCTCAGGTGACATTCTTCGATTTTGTTAAAATTTGGATATGTTTTAAAGCACCGAAAAGTAAGCGATACGTATTTTTTTTTATCGGCGGAAGAACGGTTTTAGGGGGTGAAACCACCCCTCGAAAAAAGGCATCTCTAGGGCTAATATAGCAGTTTCGCACACAAGGAATCCACCGATTTTAATGAAACAAAAACGAAAATTCTTCTAATCCGAAGCAATGAAAAATCCACTATAGTGTCATTGCAAAAAAAAAATTAAGGGGTGAACCACCCCCATATTTGCTTTTTCGAGGGGTGCTTTTACCCCTTAAAACCGCTCTCCCGCCGATAAAAAAATTCGTATCGCTTACTTTTCGGTGCTATATAAAATATCCAAATTTCAACCAAATCGAAGGTTATCACCTGAGGGATGTTCCTTGTCAGAAGTATTGGCCTTCCGCTGACTGGTTGACGCGCCAGCTCGTGCGGGGCTAAGCGGCCACCGCTCCGAGTATCGGCCATGCACAACGCTGCTCAATTCGCAGTACCGCCGAAGCCGATCTCCGACCGCCCATCCACCATTGTCGGCGAAAAGCTAACATATATATATATATATATATATATATATATATATATATACATATGTAATTATCTGCTTATAGTTCTTCAGCAGAGTATTATGCTAACTCGAATGTATATACATATATACACATGTGTGTGATGCATTTTCCCCCGTCACGTTGACATGGCAATTATAATTAACAGTAAAACAGAAACGTCGTAAAATGCAATTTAATATTATTACCTCTCTTCCAATCGTATCTTTTTATCGAAACAGGAAGGGGTAAGTAGGTAGACCAACACAGAGAATTTCTAATACGCACACACACACACACACGCACGCACGCACGCACGCACGCACGCACGCACACACACACACACACACACACACACACACACACACACACACACACACACACACACACACACACACACACACACACACGCACGCACGCACACACATGCACACACACAACGTGCACGCAATAGACGCTTAATATCGTGGCAGGCACACAATTATGCTATATATATATACATACACCTGCCTATTCCCAGGTAGAATCCTTAATTGTCATATTGCTCCACCTCCCCTTCCCCCCCGCTTCAGCGGCCCGCTCTCGGGATCGTTCAAGTCTCTCGGGCGACGTTTGAAATTTTGTTCGCGGAAAATTTTTATCACTTATCCCCGTATAAATAAACACGGCCTTGTTATAGGTTTTTTATGAGCTGAACGATTCGCCGAGCGCCTGCGCTCTCTCGTATCGTTGCGCGATTAAGCGCGCGGGGAAAAAAAAAGAAAGACGTCTGATAATTTCGAAGGATTCCCGTTCGAGGCAAATGAGAATTCTTACTTCGAGAGAACGAGACGAATATTAATCGCGATTTAGTGACATTTTGTGCAATGTGGAAATCATTTTGATAGTATTAACGTAAACGCACTTTTTGAGAAACAATGTTGACCATTCCATTAGTTGCATTGTACCGGCTATTGGTGATAAAAGTTCGGGGAATATCAGGATATCTGGGGCCCCTAATTCTGATCACGCAGCCTTCATATTTGACTCAAGATGAGAGTGTTTCAAGAGTGGTGAAAATCGAAAAACACCTTAAGGGGGTGAAACAGGGGTTTTAGAGTTTGGGTTTATTTGGGTTTGTTCGGGTGTTTTTGTTCAATGCTCACATAGAACAGCCAGGAAAATATGGTGTAGTGTTATACGAAACGTAAATTTCGGCGAGTTTCAATTAAATCTGCTAAAAAAATTGGGTTTTTTCATACGAACCTTAACACTCCCGTTTAACCCCCTTAAAGGTAACATTTAGAAAATGGCTGAAATACATGTTTGCTTATTAGTATAGGAGTGCATTTACACCGAGTTTTAAGCAAATCTGACCAAAAATATATCTCATATAAACTTTAAAACCCCCGTTTCACCCTCTCAAGGGTCGAATTTCGTTTCTTACCACTCTTGAAAGAAGTTTTATTTCGGGTCAAATATGAAGACTGCGTGGTCAGAGTCAGGTGCCACAGATATCGTAGTACTGCCAAAGTTAGATCCAGCGAAGGCTTTTTTTTTTTTATTTATTTATCTTATTTTAGTTACATGTTCATGTTTAAGTTTCTTGCCCCTAGGGTCTCTAGACTATCATGGTATAGAAAATGATTAAGTTTTATATAGAAATAGGTGTTGGGTCTCGTTATCTTTCGATTTGCTCATATTGTTGTTCGTTTTTCGACATCGTTTCTTCCAGCGAAGGGAAAGTTGAAAATTGTTCGTCATTCTTGGTCTTATTAAAAAAATCCGAACGATAAGCAGAGTTTTTTGATGGTTCATTTTCGTTTAATTTTTCTCGAGTCTTTGATCCCACGGGCTTTGACTCGATGCACGAATACCGCGGGTGTACGGAAGATTGCATCGCTCTGGATAACAATGGACTGGGTACGTGCATTGATCGAGAGGCTACTGCATTTTTACATTGCCTGGAGGCGTGACCAATAACATCACTCGTCATCATCCTCCCTGCAACATCTTCACTCACTGAGAGTAAAAATATCTCCCCCCCCCCTCTCTACCGTGGAGGTGCACGAAAACGTAGTAAATAAGATCAAGCTGTATACAATTAATTCTTCCTGTGATTTTAAAGTTTGTCGTAAATTGTAATTGTATTCAAGTATCTTTTATATGCGATGAAACATAAGTGCGTAAATTTATAAAATTATAAAATAGTAAGATTACTGTGTACTAAACCCTCCCCCCTTTGAAAATTAAAAATAAAATAAAATAAAACGAAATAGATAACGTTGAACATGTGTAAATGATAAAATTGTATATGAAATTGTATTTTATATTGTAAATCGTATTATGTTTTGTAAAATGTGTGTAAAAATATTGCTCCATAGCATACTAGGGCATAATAAACCAACCATCATCATCATCTCTCTCTCTCCTCGTCTCTCACTATGTGTCGTTGTGAGAAACATGTCGATCTTTCCCTTCAAGTCTGGAGGCCCTGACAAAGCAGGCCTTGCAGCGGAATCTCAGCCCGGCTGATCGGCTGCCGATCGATGCCTCGCACAAAAGAATTCACTCGAAGATCGATCCAAGGTACACTGTGGGAGCAGAGCGCAGGTATGCGTGAAGTAGCGATTAAAAGTCACGTATCCGAGGGAGCAAACGTGTAATATTCGATCTCGGAAGGAAAATAGAGAAATTGCGCTCGCCTACAGAAGGAAATAAACGATTATGTGAGAGAAACGAGGCAGGTCGGTTAAGGGAAGATAGCAGAAGACAAGAGGCCAGGGGGAGACGAGAATCAAGAAGGAAAAGAATCGAGATAATTGATCTCAGGTGAATACAGTCGTACAAAGTAATTCCAAAGCCGAACTCGAGTCAATCGAATAACGTCGCATCCAGAATGAAGACCCAAAATGGTACAAATGGCACAGTTTGGAAAAAATGGCACTGCATAGTACGCGATGGACGCAAATCGGAGCCATTTCGGAGATCGGTTGTTGCAGGGGGGGGGGAGGTGAATAAAGCGTTCATTGGTTGGCTCGATCATGCTGCAGCGAGCGGCCTGTTTGGTAATTGGTCACCACTCAATTGCCTCTCATTAAGCAACTACCTGTTTTTTGCGCGTGCAGAAGCAAAAGCAGCATTCAGGCAGCGCGGGCGCACACACATACACAGGGACAGGTCGCGTGGACCATAGTCGAAGATGAGCCGCGTGTTCTCAAGGGAGCCCTTTGCATCGCCCTTTTCTCTCGTTCCTCATATCGCGATGATTTCCTTCGCCACGCAAAAGGCGCGACTGGTTAATGAGACACCGAGGCGATCGTTGCGGCGATCGAGGAAGGGCGAGAGCACGGATCCATGCGCATTAAGTAAAATATCTTCGGCACCGAGAGCACCCTGCGCGTACGTAGGCAGGGGCGAGCGAGAAAATTGTAAGGTAACTTGATCACCGTTTCGCCAACGTCTGCCTTTACTTTGTCGTTCGTTTTACACGCCACGTACACGAAGCTCATCACGCGCCTGCCTTTGCCCTTGCGACTTGCAACGCATGGAGGGTAAAAAACGAATTTGCCAGAAATTTAATACAAGATGCGCGTGCATCTGCGGTGGAAAAGCCAAAAATTCTAGGGTATCAGGGCTTCGTTTCGTTGCTTTCGTTTTCGATGTTTCTTCGCGTGCAGCGGTGAAGTTGCTGCGGCAATCGGGCCGCGACCGGTGCGCGGACGAACGGTCATCCGTCAGAGGGTTGGCCCAGGCTGACGCTGCTCAGCGTGCGCCTACACTTCTGTCGGTTGCGTTTGGCAATTCGGAGACTGAGAGCAAATGACTTGGGTTGACGGAATCCCTCACAATCGGTGGGCCATGCCTATCAATTAGGTCATTGAATGCATTTTTTTGTTCTCTTCGGTAAAATCACCCGAGTGGAAAACGTAACTCGTCACCGCTTAGCCGCAAGCTAGTAACGTTATGTTGCGAATCGTCATTAGCTAGCGTTTTAGCTATTGACTACCCAGCCTTGTAGCGCTTTGGTTCTGTAGTGACTGAATGCAAAAATATAGATGGTGACTAGACAAAACGAAATATCTCACGGGGGTGTAATAATTCTTACCTAGCCATGACCTAGTTTCATTCAGCTAGTGACTGGGAACAAAAAATTAGGTGACGAGTAGATGAAAAACATTTGCAGGTAGGGTAAATCCGAGGGAGTTGGCCGTAAGGGAGAGATGGCCAATTGAAATATTTCATAGAACCTCGCACTAGATTTCACCTGTTACTGCTTAAGGCGTTACCCCCACTTGTAGCGCAAAAAAGGCCTTTTTCATGAATTTTTTTTAAAGAAAACTACAAAACTTTTTTAATCGATCAATATACCTTCTTAAAGAACACATCTTGAAGAACTTTCAGTAATTTTTTTATTGAAAAATATTACATTGTTTAGTGGCAAATGGCCGTCAATGAAATAATGTTTTTATATACACGGTTTGCGGTGACCAACATTGCGGCGAAGTGGATCATCTGAAAAAAAAAATGCGGATGGATTTAGTCAAATATAAGTATAAACTAGTCTTTAATCGAAGGATTTTAAAAAATATTCATTTTTCACAAAATGGCGGACAGTCAAAGTTAATGGTTCGATTTTAACGAAAAAAACGGCCGTTTTTTGGCTATAAAACGGCCATTTTTTTCGAAAAAAAAGTCGAACGATTAAAGACTACATTTTTATGTATTAAATAAGCCTGCAACATTTCAAGAAGATCGGTTCATTAGTGTTCGAGTAATCTTGGTCACCGACTTCAGAAATGCCATTTTGAGAAAAACGCGTTTAAAGTTTCAATTTCAGTTTACACGAAGAAAATATTTTTTTTTGTAAACTTACATAGAGTCATCTATTCCGGGCATAAAAAAAACTGCACTTCAAATTGCACTTCAAAAAAATGCAATAAAAAAAAAATCGATTTTTTCAAAATCGCAAGTGGGGGTAACCCCTTAATTCACTTTGCGTCGTGCGCAGGTGTAAATGAACGAGCAAAAGTTTGGCAAAAAAATTGTTAAGTAAGTAAAATTCTTGTTAAATCTGTCTACAGCTAAATTTTTTCGAAGGTTTCGTGTTTTACATTGTGGTGAAGTTGTTATCCAAAGGTAATGATTACTTTTGTATTTCTTGAATAGTTCACGAACCGTGCTATATCATAACGTCAAGATTTCGCGTGTATTGTTTCTATTTGTTTACATTTTAGATATGGCCATCTCTCCCGGGAGATTAGGAGAGATGGCCACGTATAGTCGGTGTGTGATGGCCATAGTATTGGTTGTGATATGTTCAAGTAATTTATTTTTTTCGACTTTTATTTTCAATGCCTAATAAGTACAAGAGAAAAGCAATTCCTCTACGAGAGAATTGGACTCAAGAATCATTAAAAGCAGCCATTAGTGGTGTGAAAAATGATGAATTGTCGGTTCGTGCGGCTGTTAGGACCTACGAAATACCTAGGAAGACCTTAGAAAGACGATATAAGAACAATGACAAAAAATGTTGCGGAGAAAATTATTATGAAACTCGTCTCATCGAAGACTCGCTTCAGCGGGTAGTATGCAAACTTTGGGTGCACAAAAATTATACTGGTTTCGATTATACGTGTTCTAGATGTGGCCAAAAGAAAAAAACATTAAGAATCGAAACACAAAACCAACGAAGAAAACCGAGAGCATAATGCTGGGTAACTGGCCATGTCACCTCCACTCCTATGGCCATCACACCCGGATACTCCGGGAGAGATGGCCAATCGTGATTTTCGAAAAATAGTAAGTTTAAGGTTGATCTGATATGAGTTTGTTGAAATTTCATAAATTATCTTAAAGTTAAATGTTGAAAGTTTAATTATAAATGGAGATAGGTTAAGAAACGTCTGTACTTTTATTTTGACGGATCCTTGAAAAAACTGTGGCCAACTACCCCGGACCCATCTACCCCTATATATATATATATATTTTTTGTTTGACGTGTTTTTTTGCATTATTTACATAATTGCACCCTTTTACGATATTCTTCGTTGTTCATTAATTGCGGTTATGATATTTGCGCTGTAAATATATTAATGGTTCAATTTTTAATTATAACAGACAAACGCTTACGCCGTAACGTGGTTTCGATCCCGGGACGTCTAGGTGGTGAGTTGTGACGTTGTCCATTGAGCCAGTTCTACATGTTTAATTAATGCATTTTCGTACCGTCTACATATGTTACAATACACAATGTTAGATTATTGAAAAATGGGTGGATTGACAAATGGAAATAACATTGCATTCGCATGAGGGCGATAATCGCATCGAATTACATAACCTTAAATTGTATTTGTTCGATTATTTATTCCGGCCGCAGTTGGCTAGTGTTGGCTAGGTCATGGTGACATACCAACTTGAGAGGTTGTTACTTTTGCAAAGCCATCTGCAACTCAAGTTGGCTACCCAGCCATGAGTCATTCGCTCCATGGAACTACACGTAGTCACATAACCTCACTTTGTCATTTGCGACCAAGATCGGCTGGACAGTGACAAGACAAGGGCTGGATAACAATACATTCAGAATATTACTAGCTCATAGCGAGGCAACCATTGGTCCGTTCGTATAAGCTCAATTGGGCGAGCCAGTTACTAGGTGGTAACTCAGACAGGCTAGCACAATTTCTACTCGGACATGTGCGGTTTCTATAACAAAAGTATTTGTTATTTTTTTTCAAACAATAATTAACAAAATTATAGCGGTTTGCAATTTTTATGCTATTCGGCTCGGCAAGAATGCGTGGAGCGCTTCCGAAGTTACACGAGCGCAAAGTGGGGTCACGATGTTATATGAACTATTCGTGTAGTACTGGTATTCTGTAAAAAATGGCAATGATAAAGTTATATAGGGCTCTGTTCGTTCCTCTCTGTTTGAATACCACGGAAAGTAAGTTCGTCAACAGTTAAACTTACAATAAACGGCCCCATGGATTTCTGCAGCGCTAAATCGCGAACCGCCGCTCGGAAACTCTGTGGCCATAAAAACGACTGGAGTCGGCAAAATACTCGAATTTGCCTTCACAAACTCACTTTCACACACCGTCGCATGAGAATAGCAGTGGCTTTTGACTTTTTAAGGGGGAAGGTACCTTTAGGTGAGGAAAAAATTGCTGGTTTTCTTGATTTTTTTTAACAGGAAAGATTTCTCCACCTTTTTTGAGACTTACAGTATTTTGAGTATTTTGAGACTCTCTTAAGACTTTGAGTATTTTGAGTATTTTGAGACTCTTTTGAGACTTAGAGTATTTTGAGTATTTTGAGAGTCTTATGAGAAAGTATTTTGAGATTCTTTTGAGACAGAGTATTTTGAGTATTTTGAGAGTCTTTTGAGACTTAGAGTATTTTAAGTATTTTGAGAGTCCTATGAGACTTAGAGACAAACCACTTTTGGCTGTCACATGGTTTAAAAAAATTAATCTTTGAAAATGGCGGAGGTACACGCTGGGTCTTCTAAACTGGGTGCGGTGGATGTTGTCAGACGGCGTGACACGTAGCGTCGGCGGGATTAATCTGAAAAAAAAAAACGAAAATTTTTCTGCCGGTAACACTCATACGCAGAATATGAATCAAGAAGAGTGAGGAATGTTGAAATTCGATAAAATGGTACGCTTTGAAACGAACAGATTGAATTTTCCGACAAAATTGCTACATTTTGCAATCGAAAAATACCTTTTTGTTATTTTCAAAAACATTTAGGGTCATGTTTTAGACAATAAGATTAGAAAGATTTATATCAAATTTCATCAGAATTGGTCGATAAGTTTTTTAACTATACATCCGCCATTTTTAAAGATTAATTAAGTAAAATACCACGTAATAGCCAAAAGTAGTAATAGAACATACTTTTATCTCAAAAATAGCGAAGAAACCTTTCCTTAAAAAAAAAAATCATGAAAATCAACAAATTTTTTTCTCGCCTAAAGGTATCTCCCCCCTTAAGACTTTTTGTAATGTTTTCGTACGCAAAATCTCACCAAGTGTCACATTTATTCACACCGACGCGCAAGTCGTATAACCTACAATTTTATGGCTTATAATATCGTGACGTCAGAAACGCTAGCGTCCAACAGGCGACGTTTCGCCTTAGCGTTTACGATTTGAATTTTCGTGATTAAAAAAAAAGTATTATCTTTAGAATAATTATTATTTTTAATCCCTTTGCCATTCTCTTGTATTATTACAAAAAAACAATTTTGGTAGAAATGAAATCGAACTTTTTTCAACAATCTAATTGTTTATTGGAAAAATGGGATATTGCACTGTTGAACATTTTTATTTGATTTATCTAGGATCTGATTGAGTGAAATCATTTTTTTTTGGGCGCTCCACGGCCTACTACAATTCTATTTTGTTCCAAATATATTTTTTTAAATATGTTTCAAGCATTCCATGATGTGGGGAATTCGATAAATACGTATTGAAATGATCATTATGATATTATGAAATGAATATTATGATCAATCATGATATATTATTGATTTGAACATGTAAGAGATATATTTGAATAACATTTCATTTTCATTTGCATGCAGTAAACGTGACTTAAATTCAAATATATTGCTATTGCGTACGAATAAAAATTGGACTTGAACTACTAGTATGTCGACTTACAACGAAGAAATTTACTTTCTTTCCTCACATACAATGCACATTTATCGGTGCTGTTAAAAATCCTCGATGGTGAAAAATTATAAAAAATATTTAATTTTTAATTCGAATAAAAAAGTGTAAACAGACATATTTAGTATACACGTCTGAATATTCCAAATACCAAAGCTACTCGAAGCACATCAATTTCTTATTACCCAACGGTGCTAAAGAGATGTTGATTTAAATAAATAAATATATTTGAAATTCAACTCTCGAATACTAGAATGGAAAAATAAAAATACATTGATTTTACGAAAATGTTAGTTAATTCAAATGAAGAAGGAACAAATAAACGTATTTGGTTGATTTTAATAAATCTGTTATATCGGTATAAATACTTTAAATAAAACGTATCCCACCAAACTAACGAATACTTGTAATAATCAAATATTCTAATGTTTTATCTCAATATTTTGTTGGCCATCTGCGAATGAACAATTTCGTTGATCCAAGTGATATTTTTTTCTCTAGACTTACCAAAATTACGCGGCCTTGTCATTCTTCAGTGACGAGCTAATTACGTTTTTTTTCTAATACGAGCTTCTTAAGGATATTCTCATAAATTGCACAGTTCCGTTCAAAGTCGTCAAAACGCCCAGCCTTTGCTGTCCTCCGCGCTGGTCTCGCGGCTCGAGAAAAATAATTCACCGAGCGAATGGGAGTACGGGTGTCGTTGGTCCAAGTGACGAGGTTTAAGTATCGAAGCTGCGGGGCACTGCATTCGCGATCTACGTACTTGTACTGTAATCCTTGATATAATTTATAAGGATATATATGTGTATCCGCGGTATAATATACAATCGTGCGCCAGTCGATAATTTTGAAGTCGACGGGGATGTAAAATCGCCCGCGGAAAACTATTTTTATGACTGGGGGAAATGAAGTCGTCAGACGGACGATGTCAACTCCAGATTTTATCGATCTGTGATATGTGACAAGTTAAAAAAAACTTCGTACCGGCAAAATTAGTATGATTTTCTTTCATGTGACTACACTCACAGCAAAATTCTATTGATATTAACTAACCGCGTCTATTTGATTTTTAAAAATTCGAATTTACTAGACTTTTCGCGAAATCAAATTTTTATTGCATTCCATTATTGGAATTATTCGTTTTAAATATATTTATTTATTTAAATCAAAATCTATTTAATACTATCTAATAACTAAATGATTTGCTGAATCCTAATAAATACTGTATTATGCTTACTGTGCATTGTAAGCACATGAAGATTCATTTGAATCAAATCTTGGATTATTCAATTTTAATATGTTGAATATTTAAAAAGAATAGCTGTAACAAATGAAAAAATATCGTTGAAACAAATAAGATCATAGTAGGCCGTGAGACAAGGAAAAAACCTATTTGATTTAAATAGATCTTGTTTAAATTAAACAAAAAAATTGGCAGTGTACTGGTGAGACCTACACCAACCTATATTTCAAGTCACTACACAGGGTTTTAAAATTAATTTTTTATTTCCTACTGAGTGTCGTTAGCAGTTGATTTAAGAACAATATTTTATTGTTTTTTTTATTATTCGCTGTGATAATTTAATTGATAATTTAATCTTGTTCGAACTACCCTAATACATTTTTTCATACAGGGTGTTCTAAAAACCGACGATAATATTGCAGCTGCTGACAGGCCAGCTCATGATGATCCAGAATAACCAAATATGACCTCATGTAAAGTGTCATAGTTTTCGAGACATTCACACTATTTTGAAACTCGCGAAAATTTTTAGCCCAAGACAATATTTCACATATCACAGGTGCAAATACGGATATTTTTCGGTTCGGTTTTTTGTCTGAATATTACTAAAAGATCGTCCTATCAATAGGAACCAACAACTACGTGTTGCATCTGCTTTAAATTTAGTCTACATGACCCCACTTTTAAGATATGTTGCGAGTTGGCGTCGCGCGTTTATCATGCCACTATCAGTCAAACTGACAAGGAACATCACTTTGGTGTCCTCCTCCGATTTTGTTGAAACTGTTTTTATGTGGAAGAGTATCGAAAACTTAGAGACACGTATTTTTTTTTATCGGCGGAGAAACGGTTTTAAGGGGTGAAATGCACCCTCGAAAATAGGGGCGTTTTTCGTTTTTCGTCGATAGCGTGATCGTTCTCATCTGCAATGTGTAATTTGAATTTTTTAAATATCTCGTACCGTTAAAACGTTATCGACGAAAAACGTCCCCATTTTTGAGGGTGCGTTTTTAAGGGGTGAAATGCACCCTCGAAAATAGGGGCGTTTTTCGTTTTTCGTCGATAGCGTTATCGTTCTCATCTCCAATGTGCAATTTGAATTTTTTAAATATCTCGTACCGTTAAAACGTTATTGACGAAAAACATCCCCATTTTTGAGGGTGCGTTTTACCCCTTGAAACCGTTTTTCCGCAGGTAAAAAAATACTTGTCTCAGTTTTTGATACTCTTCCACATAAAAAAGTTTCAACCAAATCGGAGGAGGACACCAAAGTGGTGTTCATTGTGAGTGACGGAAATGCAAAAGAACTAACAATGTAAATATTTACGGTTGTTATTGATAGCACGAAAAAAACCGAACCTAAAAGTATGCGTATTGGCAGCTGTGATATGTGAATTATTGCCTCAAGTTAGAGATTTTCACGAGTTCACAAAAGTGCGAATATCTCGAAAACCATGACACTTTTGTTGAGGTCATATTTGCTTGGTTTGAGTCATCAGGAGGTGCGCTGTCAGCACCTGTAATATTATTGTTGGTTTTTGGGACACCCTGTATGTGCAGAGGGTATGTTATTTTATAACTTAGAAAAACGATTACAGATTTCGTGAAATTTTTCTTATTTTTCTATTTCTTCTATAAATTCTATAAATTATGTAAATTATATAAAGTCTATAAATTCTACAAATTATATAAATTCTATAAATTCTATAAATTCTATAAATTCTATAAATTTTATAAATTCACTACAACAATGGTGAAAATTGTGTTTCGAAAAGCAATTCAAAAAGTCCGCACGTCGTGTTATCTCGCGGAGCGGCGATGTAAATTGGCCACCAAGATCATGCGATTTTTGTCGTCATATGTACGAAGGCGGCATCTACGAAAATTTCGAAAATGCGTTTTACTATACAGAAAGTTGGGAAATTTTGTGCTGATTCCACCGGCACCAAAAACGCATTTTTGATTTTTTTTTGTAGATGCCGCCTTCTTCCATATAACGGCAGATTTGGATTGGACTTCATTCTTCGGGGGTTTCTGAAAGGAAAAGTATATGCCAATGATCCAGAGACCATTCCGGAGCTCAAGGAAGCAATTGGATGCACCATAAATGAAATTACTCCGCAATTGTGCCAAAATTTTATTAAAAATTTCGTCAAAAGAGTGAACACATAACCTCCATTTTTGTACCTTATATTAAAATAAAAATATTCGTATTTTTCAAATAAATAATACGTTTTATTAATAAATTAAAATGTCAGGTCATTTTAAGACACTATATTTAATGAAACTTACATTTTTCAATAAAATTCGATTTCACTATTGAATTGTATATTCCCGTGTTCTTACGTAGAATATCAATATTGAGTGTTAAAATAAGATCAGTATAGAGATAAGATTCAGAAAAAAATATATAGTTTTACGTCACCGAATCGGCTGTTCAGCTGTGTAATTAGCTGACAGACGTCACATCGCTGATAAAATATCACAGCACTAAATATCGCTTAGTAAGGATCCCAAGACTAAATACTACCACGGCAAACAAGTTTTCGAAAAACTTCAACTTTTACCGTACTCCGAAGCCTTATGTATATTTGAAAAAAACGTATCGTTCTTTATTTCTATTGGCTTCAATTATTTATAAATTTCCCACAATCATATGGGTGATATGTACAGACATCCCAAGAATGATATGGTCCGAAGGAAAATGGTTTCAAAACTTTAAACGCGTTTTTCTTGAAACCATGTTTTAAAAATTGGACGGACTTGTAGCTCCTACAATTTTGAACCGAATGATTTCAAATTTCGACTGTAGCTTCTTACATAGATTTTCTAGCGAAGTGTACACAATTTTTGCCATCCATTAACAATTACGGTTTTTATACAAAAAAAATAAGGTTTTTAAGTCGAGCATGCGATTTTTTCTCGAAATTGTGCCGAATTAGCAAAAATCAATATTTCGGATAAATCGTGTGTATTTCGCTAGCAAAACTCATGTAAAATACGAAAAAAAATTATTCGCTGTTCTAGGCGCTCATGTGCGGCTCCAACGAGTCCGCCCGTGGAGGGCCTAAAAAAGACGTTCTCTTTCTACCGGCCACTGGGCCGCCATTTTGTATTTTTTCGATATTAAAAAATTGATTTGCGTACTTACAGATATGTAAAATAAACCCTCCGAACCTCATTTTGATTGCTTGATTAAATACTATTTTTTTTTTATCTCAAAAAGCCTTGTTTTCCGACTATCCAAAGGTATACAAGGCATTATGTGACGAGAAATTTTCCGCTAATTACGAATGTCACGAATTTTTTGGCTAAAGGCCTCAAAGTCACACCGGCTAAAGCCAAAAAATGGTATATCCGCATTCAGGGGTTACGTGGGTTTCAAAGCCAAAAAAGCATATTTTCTCTATTCAAAAAAAATATAATATATAAATTATTTTATTAAAAATGTTAAGCACATAAAAGAGCACCTTGTCAACAATATTCAAAAAAAAAATTCATCCAAAAATTAGGGAAATTCAGCAGATGGGACCTGGTTTCCGGAGAGCACTTAAAAAAAGTGTTCTTATGGTGGTCAGGATAACTCATGATAGCTTTATCTGAAATGAAAAAAACCAATTTTTGTCTGTTAGTAGAAAAGTATAGCTCGTGATTCAACAAAGGATTAAAAAAAAAATTGAAATTTTTGGCAGAGTTGTATGCAAAATATTTCAATTTTTGGTACAATTTACATTACGTATAGCCTTGTAAAATTAGTTGTAATCGAAAAAAAACCTTCGTTCAATCACTAGTCAATGCTACTTTGAACAAGTGTGCAAAATTTTTGAGAAATCGTGTCCACTGACTTCAAAAATAGTGTTTTGAGAAAAATGCAATATATGTCGCTCCCGGCCGGTCTCTCCCAACGGGGGGAATTCCCAAAGGCTCTCTCTCTCCTAGACTTTACTCCGATTGACTTAAAACTTTGAGTGAATATTCTAGACATATTGTACTATTGGATAATAAAATGTATAAAAAAATGGATTAAAAAAAAAAATTTTAACTCACGTAACCCCTTCAGCTAGTAAAGATGCATGAACATGAGGCCCTAGAAAAAAGGAAATAAAAAAGCCCCTCGCATCACGCCGTTATCCGTTTCCGTTTCCTTCCGAAGGCCGTTTCTACCAGCCGGTCAATTGTGCTTGTTACGTAAGAAAAGCTTTCGCAGCGCTCGGATATGCGAGAGTGACCGGAATGCCCTGAACCGAGGAATCATCGCGGGCCCTTTTTTTTCGCGCGCAGTCGAACCTCGCGGTTTCCGGTCTCCGAGGGACGCCGCGCTCTCAGCTTCTCGTCCAGATCCTTGATCTCTTCCCTAAGACTCGTCCTTCTTCGTCACCGGTCATTATGTCCACCGATCTCCTTTTTCCACAAGAGATGTCTCTGACGTGGCGGCAAATTCATGAGACTCGGGAGAGAATCTACGAGGAAACGAAGGCATCCTTAATTTGCGGATGTAATTTCAGCGTCACCATTTTTTCGTCGTTTTTTTCATGCTCTCCACCAGTCTTCTTCTCGTGCTCTGAGTGTTCTTGGCCAACGTCTAGCCCTGTAATAAACTGAGCACCCTTAATCCCAAAGAACAGCCTGGCGAAGAGTCCAATGAGGTATCTCATGTTCTTCAAGCGGACGTCTTTTTTTCATTCGTGGGTGAAAAAGTCGTCGAATAATTACACACATATATATACAGGATGTCCCAAAACCGATGGTTGTCCCTGAAGTGGAGTGTTGGGGGTGAAATTCTGAGTCGATTGATATAAGTATGTATGGGTCTCAGATCAACCCCTGAATTGTTATTAATTTTTAAAGGAGGGCCAATCAGGCGCGCCCGATGAGCCAGCGTACGTCGGTGAGTGATACGCGCCTGTGTGGTGCCAGTAGGTGCGGTCCTCCCGCCAGCCACCACGCACGCGCGTATCGCTCACCGACGTACGCTGACTCATCGGGCGCACCTGATTGGCCCGCCTTAAAAAATTCATAATAATTCAGGGGTTGATCTGAGACCCATACATACTTATATCAATCGACACAGAATTTCACACCCAACCCTCCATTTCAGGGACTACCATCAGTTCTGAGACACCCTGTACATATATATATATATATATATATATATATATATATATATATATATATATATATATATATGGATACTACTTTAATTGAGTTAGTTCTCCGAGTGTCGTGCGAAGCTTTTCTCTTTTTCCTTTCCGTCGCGTAAAAAGACTCGGTCGATTCGAAGCTCGAGGATAATATCGTGCTGCGCTCGTAACGCGAATCATATACGGGCTAAAATGATTAATGGATTTTATATACGTGATTACGTGTGCAGGATTTATATATTTGTGTAAGTGTTCGTCTGTGAAATAAGTTCTCCGCTGATATTTGCGTTTTCTGGTCACTGATGATCCCATCTATCATCCCTGATGGTCTCTCATCATCATCGTGCAATGTGTACAGTTGGGCCTCTTGTCAGTCTTCTCTTATCACTCGTATACACTAGTTGGAAAAAATGGACCTGCTGGACTTTGCAGACATTTTGTTGAGTCGTCATTCTTTCCAATCCTGGCTAATTGCAGTTGAAAGCGTGCACATTTGTGAGGCGATTGCTGGAGGACTTGGATACGGAGGCAGTTGGAAGTTCCATGTTCGATACGACCAAGGTCGCCCCACGGAATGTATCGGTATCGATTCGTGCAGAAATTTGTCGGGGTGTTCCCAGATCCTACCACATCCTTATGGGGATTTGATAGGGATGCCGCACGGAGTTCCACTTGGATGCCACATTGGAATCCAAGTGGATTCCGCGCTATCTCCCAATTGACGTCGTTTGAGGATTTTTTTTGTATTTCTCAACCGGAATATGTTGGATTTCAAAAAAAAAATATTCATTCGTGATCCCGTGCACGGATTTGCTGGGGCGTTCCAAGGTGTACCTACATCTCTATAGGGATTTTTGGGAACACTGCACACAGCAAGTCCTCATTGGGATCCAATTAGATTCTGCACTGTTCCCCGGTGAATACCGTTTGAGAATTTTTACTACGGTCGAATCGAAAATATGTGAAAAGTCACGGGAAAAAACTGGGCGTAGTGAAACATAACCTGTACGCTTGATGAGCGTGTACGTGTGTTGTGATATTATGTCAAAGTGTAGTCAAATAAATAACAAATGATAATTACAGTGGATTTTCACTGATGTGGTTCAAATCGTTTCCTAAGATATACTTTTCGAAGCCATTGATGTACTTTTAAAAGATAAGATTTATACTTTCTTAAGGGGGGAGATAGCTTGAGGCGAGGAAAAAATTGCTAGTTTTTATGATGTTTTTTTCAGTTCCACTCCAGTCCAGTTTTGGAAATGCAGTTTAGAAGACCGCGCCATACCTCCGCCATTTCTAAAGATTAATAATAAAAAATTAAATACCATGTAATAGCGAAAAGTAGTAATAAAACATACCCGAAGTCTCAAAAATGGTGGAGCAACCTTTCCTCAAAAAAAAAAAATCATGAAAATTATCATTTTTTTTCTTCATCTAAAAAAATCTCCCCCCTTAGGATATACTTTTTTTTAGCGATTGATAAACTTTGAAAAATTAGATTTATACTTTCTCAAGATTCACTCATTTTGCATACCGATATATTTTTCTCGAGAATGGTGTCGGGTTCTTTTCGATGATGTGGGTGATGATTGTTCGACGATGTGGATGATGACGATTCTGTTCGATGATGTGGATGATGATCCAATTTGAATTCTCTGGGATTCAAATTGGATTCGTACATTGGATTCCAATGGGGAATCCCGATTAGAATCCAACACACGAGTATGACGTTTTAGTACAGAGATCCAATGCCATGACCCATTGGATTCCCATCAGGAAGTGGAAACAAGTATGAGAATCTAATTGGATACCTACGACAATTTCTGCACGGGAAGTACCATTTTCTTCTCCGATCCTTAAAACGGCTCCATGAAAATCACGAGGAATTCCAAGAGATCGTCTCGCGTCGGCACGTTCCTCGATTTTATGCAAGGATTTTTATTTTTTCTTCACATGACAGGGAGTGCGCGTAAAAATCAGTCAACGAATAATAATTTGTAACACGATTTTTACGCTCGTCCCGGTTTGGATTTAAGGCAAAGAAGGATTTTTAACGAGTCCAGGACAGGTTCGTTTTCATCAGGTGTGCGTTCTTCGTATAAAGCAGGGGGGGGGGGGTATTCGCGTATTGCTCGGTGCACGTCGTCTTGCCATCCGATGAATCTTCAGGGAGAGTTGATCGCGTTGCTCGCTTATTAAACCGTTGTTTACGACTGGTCTCTCACGATTCACGTCGTACACGTGGTTTTGCCGCTCCTCGGCTATCTCCCACCAATACACTTCGGTCATCACAAGCTTTTCCAATCTCGTTAACACCGCGGGGGGACGCGAGACATTTAACCGGACACGAGGCACCCCTGTTTGCTCTCTCTCTCTCTCTCTCTCTCTCTCTCTCTCTCTCTCTCTCTCTCTCTCTCTCTCTCTCTCTCTCTCTCTCGCCCTCTGTTCCTCTCTGATTGGCTATAAACGATCGTTAACGAAGAGAATAATGGCACGTAGCGATCTGCGATCCGACATATTATTCTACTGATATATCTGGCAGTGGAGGGAAAACAGCAGGTACATTAAGCGAGCCTGATGAACAAAATCATATTTTAAAAGTCATCACCACTTGTTACGCATATATATATATATAAATATAATTTTTATACATATATATCTAAAATTTTCTTCACCCAAACTATATGTACGATAACAAATAGTGCCGCACGATCAAGTCTATTTTGACAAACGACGATTTAGGCATATTGAAACATCTCATGACGAACATTTGTTCAGCTGAAATCGACAAACGCAATCGAATTTTAAAAGACTCTCTACGTGTCGTCGACTCATTATCTCGCGATAAAAAGTACTCGACAAATTGAATTTGAGAACAAAATATCGACCAACTAATTGCGATTCACCTCACGGAAATAATTGAATCACACAAGTGTGCTCAACCGTACATTTCGAATATCGTCACTGACAACATGACAATACAGTTGAGAACGAATTTGAAAAATTCTCATTTCCATTGACACTCAAATGATTATTTGAACATCTGAATGCTGCCGCGATCGTTACTCGGCTGTTATTTCGTTTAATTGGCTCATTTCCAATTGAAAAAGGAAAAAAAAATGACTAACGTGAATCGCACGAAGCGACCAAATTTAACGGGTTATGCTCAGTTGTACCAGTCGAGAACAGCTAATTTTTGGGATGTATAAAATAGAAAATCGAGATTTTGAATTTTTACAGAAATTAGGTACTTGAAAAAGTGTCATCTGAAGAACACACTGGAATTTTTTTGTGTAATAGTTTTTAATTATAATCGATTTACAGCCGACGTTCGGGACGTACCGCACGAAAACGTTTTTTTTTTTTGAGGTAAGCGATGCTCTACTGAATCAGGTTATTTGATATTTAAAAACGAACACCTTTCGTTAGCATATAAATTAATCCTATAATGATTCGAAGGAATTTGTGGAACATCAAATTCAAAAAAATTGCGTGCTTTCAAAGTTAGAGTCTTGATTTTTGCAAAACATGGTCATTTTTCGTTCATCGAATCGAAAGTGTGAATCGGAAAGAAATAATCTACGATCAAATACTACAATTTTACATCTAGAAAAAACCCTAAACATTTCAGAAAGCCTGATGCAGTAGTTTTTTAAAGATATTTCGCTCACCGCCTTTGAAAACGGACTTTCGAGAAAGAAGCGTTTAAAGTTTCGAACGACGCCGCGAGCGTTCCGACGGGCGCCAACATGACAGCCTATAAATCTGTTAACTTTGATCCGATCAACTTAAAATTTGCAGGGAACATTTATAAGGTAATATACTGTCAAAATACATCGGTTTTGAAAAAAAGTGATTTTTCGACTTTAACAACTAGGCATAATCCCTTAAGGCGTTACCCCCACTTGTAGCGCAAAAGAAAGGCCTTTTTCATGAATTTTTTTAAAGAAAACTACAAAACTTTTTTAATCGATCAATGTACCATCTTAAAGAACACATCTTGAAGAACTTTCAGTAATTTTTTTATTGAAAAATATTACATTGTTTAGTGGCAAATGGCCGTCAATGAAATAATGTTTTTATATACACGGTTTGCGGTGACCAACATTGCGGCGAAGTGGATCATCTGAAAAAAAAAATTCGGATGGATTTAGTCAAATATAAGTATAAACTAGTCTTTAATCGAAGGATTTTAAAAAATATTCATTTTTCACAAAATGGCGGACAGTCAAAGTTAATGGTTCGATTTTAACGAAAAAAAACGGCCGTTTTTTGGCTATAAAACGGCCATTTTTTTCGAAAAAAAAATCGAACGATTAAAGACTACATTTTTATGTATTAAATAAGCCTGCAAAATTTCAAGAAATTTCAGTTCATTAGTGTTCGAGTAATCTTGGTCACCGACTTCAGAAATGCCATTTTGAGAAAAACGCGTTTAAAGTTTCAATTTCAGTTTACACGAAGAAAATATTTGTTTTTGTAAACTTACATAGAGTCATCTATTCCGGGCATCAAACAAAAAAACTGCACTTCAAATTGCACTTCAAAAAAATGCAATAAAAAAAATCGATTTTTTCAAAATTGCAAGTGGGGGTAACCCCTTAATGTAATATCGCACCGGAAGTATGTTTCGATGGAATTTTTGAGTTTGATATCCGTCAAGGCTCACAAGGTCATTTACTCACAAGGATTGTGGATACAAGCCAGGTTTTACGCCGACTAGAAAAAAGGCACTCAAAAACACTTCACAGAAAATTGATGTCTTGGAAAATTATATTTATTTATTTTTAAATCGATACATGTACGAGGGGATCTCGGGGAATGAAGATCGATCAGCAATAAAATCTCGTTCTCGCCTGCTTCCAATATATTCGCAATCATAACTGAACGAAGAGTGTTTGCGTTTTGCGTGTGTCGAAATAAAACTTGGGTCGCTTAATGCGCGGCTTTCATGACCGCAGTAACTCAACCTAAGTAACGGGTGTATGCTGTTCTTATCTGAAAGTGACTTCCTGTACCCGTCTCTCTCCCTCTCTGCGCCGTAGACGTGCGCTTCACCTGGGTCGAAGAGGCCTGACGGCAGACCGCGGGTTGAACACGGCACACGTGCGTAATTTGGCTCTTCGTGTCTGTAACGCTCGCGTTTGAGAAAATGCGCGTAAATGAGACATCCATAAAAAATACACACGTAACTCAATCGCTCAGCGGAGCCAGTGCTCACATTTATGTACGTTAGCCGCTGCTATTCGGACATGGGTATATACTGGAGGGAAAACAACATAGGGGATGGTAGTCCATTTTTTGTTGTCACACTGGGTACCAATGTAGCATAGATTCAGACAAGGTGGTGGTGTAGAGTAGTTGTGTACGATATTCATATAGGTTGGTGATACAGAGAAGCCATGTTGGATCGCCATAATGATCATGCTTGATAAAAGTTCCTTTCGATTAACCCGCATATATTTTTGACTGGTACAAATGGCATGTGTTGATATGTGGTTTGATGTAATGTATGCTTTGGACTTATAGCCAACTCTTTGATAGTCAATATAGTACAGGGGACAATCTACTGAAGGGCCCGTCTAGGTAGGTAATACAGGCAAGTTGAGGTAATAGAAATTACAATCTGCTGGAGGATATGACTAAGCTAGATAACGTTTTGGAAGTTTTTATCTACTAAGAGATCTAGCTGTGTAAAAGTAATCCTCCCTTGACCTTGGTTGAGAGGATAAAAATGTATGTATTTCAACTAGAACGACGTGGCTTGTTGAACACTGTGCTGGGTGAAGTGGCTGAAGGACCCATCTAGTATAGATAACATAGTGTAACCCCCAATCTACTAAGAATTCTCCTAGTCTAGGTAACATAATGGAAGTTACTATCTACCAAATGATGCTCTAACCAATAGTAATCCTACTTTTTCTTTGGTTGAAAGGATGGAAATGTAGGTAACCCAACTAAAAGGAGGTGGTTGATTGATCACTGTACTGAGTGGAGTGGCTGAAGGAGCCATCTAGTGTAGATAACATAGTGTAACCCCCAATCTACTAAAAGTTCTCCTAGTCGAGGTAACATAATGGAAGTTACTATCTACTAAATGATGCACGAACCAATAGTAATCCTACTTTGGCTTTGGTTGCAAGAATGGCAATGTGTGTACTCCAACTAGGGGGAGGTGGTTGGTTGATCACTGTGCTGGGTGGACTGACTGAACATCTATCTATACTAGGTAAAGTAGTAAACATTACAATCTACTGAAAGATACATCTAGGCTACATGACGTATTGGAGGCTATAATCTACTAAGAGATTCAGCTGTCTAATAGTAATCCTCCTTTGACTTTGGTTGAGAGGATAACAATGTGTGTATTCCAACAAGAAGAAGGTGGCTGGTTCACCACTGTGCTCAGTGGAGTGGCTGGAGGACCCATCTAGTCTAGATAACATAGTGCAAGCCCTAATCTACTAAGAGTCCCCCTCGTCTAGATAACACAATGGAAGTTACCATCTTCTCAATGATGCATTAACCAACAGTAATCCTACTTTGGCTTTGGTTTCAAGAATGACAATGTATGTACTCCAACTAGAGGGAGGTGGTTGGTTTATTATTGTGCTGGGTCGACTGACTGAATATCCATCTAGACTCGGTAAAGTAGTAAAACTTGCAATCTCCCGAGGGATCCATCTAGTCTAGGTAGCATAGTGCAATTACCGATCTACTAGGAATCCATTTAGGCTAGGTAACGTAATGGAAGTTACTATCTGCTAAATGATCCATGTAACCAATAGTAAACCTACCTACGCTTTCGTTCAGAGGATAAACTAAGAACGTGTGTGGTCCAATTAGAAGTAGGTAGTTGGTCAAACACTGAGCGGAGTGGAATGGCTTGTATATTTCTTTACTACCAACGGTACTAACATGGTTACAGTTGCCAGGCAGGTAGTTTACGACTTGCAATCTTTGATCCCTGCAACTTACATTTCACGGTGTAGAATTCTCACCACATCGTGTGGTATTTAGTTGAGAACCATCATGTCAGGTAGGAATTATGGTACCGCCAATTACATTTTTTGTGTGCTTAAGCGTAAAATACTTTTTGTACGTGCATCAATAAGCGTACACACATGAGGGATGTTCATAGCCGGATATACATAGGGGCCGTAGGGTGTCCATGGTAGGGCGACCAGGTGTTCTACCAGGCAACATCTAGACGATATTTCCTTCGCTCGCTGAGACAGCCTTTCGAACTCGATATCTGAAATCATCAACACCGCAAATCGATCCCGAAATCATCAGAGACCTCTGGCACGAGAACCGCTTAACACCAGTACCCTACGGTCACCCAGCCCCAACATGATACATATTCGAACTGGCCTTGCATCTTTGATATCAGATTCGATGTGATAACCAAACATTCTTCCGGCTGTGCATCTGATCAGCTGTTTTGATTTCCCGAAATATAGAGTCCAACATATCTGACAGCTTCGCGATCCTTGATTCACCTGTCATCACCAGGGATAAAAATAAGACCCGGAGCCTTACCAACCACAAAACGCAATCGAACTCTTCGCGTGCTCCTCAAACTGCCATCGGGCATTTTTTTTTCTTTGAGATACCGAGTGTCGAATCGTCCCAGCCGCAATCAAAATTCATAACTCGATGGGAGATTGATCCCATGAATAATGAATAACAGTCATAACGACGGAAACCCACGATCGTAAATCGGCAGTTTCGCCGTAGATCTAGACAAGAATCTTCAATTTATGGACTCGCCGGATCCCTGTCTTTCTTTTTCTCTCTCATGGACACATAAATTCGCATTATAACCACCTAGAATTATCGCTCCACCGGATTCTCCAAAAATACAACACAAAATCCTCGACCCAAATTCCAGTAGCCCCCAGAGACATTCAGTCCCACCTATAAAATGACCATTTCTGCGCCTCGCTTCATCGGAATCGTAGAAATGCGACGTAACCCCAACTTCTCTAAGCGCATATTGGCGGTGTTCGCTGAAACGACTTTTAGCCCTGAGCGAAAATCAAATTCATTCAAAGGGCCAAAAAAAAATCGGCGAGCGCGTCGAAAGTACTTAAAGGAAAAAAGATGCCAAAATTAATAGATGGAATTTCGAAACCTGGCGCAATGACGTCAGGTTTGATGTTGATATCTGTTATAGGTGACCACTTTCCTATACGTATACATACTACATGCGTATATAGACGTATTATGTATACACGTGTAGTGTATTGCCTATAGCGAGAGGCACATAATTACAGGCTCGAATACATTGCTTACTGGGCTGGTGCACCCGAGCACGCCCTCTGTTCTCCTTCATTAAGGCCCCGTGTAGACGGTAGCCGCCTGTTATATACCTATACCACTTACACAGGTTACATTTTACCTTCATCCTGCACACTCGTCCCTCACCTCATCACTATGTTCCTTGCCTTTTATTCTCCTCTCAGGTATACCTAAAATGGTGCGTTCATTGGGTCTCTCTCTCTCTCTCTCTCTCTCTCTCTCTCTCTAAACTCCGCTTACACTAGCCATATTTCGTTCCCTTGGAAATACGAACCTATCGCTTGAGGTGGAAGCACTCGAGCCTGAGTGCGAGCGAGTCGCAACTGCAATTCCATCAAAAGTATCGCCAGCGGTTTGGGCAATAGGACTTACTGTAAAATGGGGTGACTTTGAACAGGTTTTGGAAGTTTTTTTTGTAGGTAATCTCTTTTCAACATCACAAACTCCAACTTTTTTTGCTCCAGTAGAACAACGTGTCGTTTGGCTGTCAAATGAATAATAAAGTCGAGCCCCACCATCCCACCCACGACATTATATATATTTTTATATTTTCTTTAGAGTGGCAAAGTCACCTCGAGTGCGGGCTTTCTTTGACATCATTTTGATAAAAAGGCAATTCTTGAGCTAAGTCACTTTTCCGAAAAATTAGCCGAAATTTTATTTGTGCTTTTTTCTCATTTATTGGGTTACTGAAATTCACCCTCCCCCCCCCCCCCCTCCCCATAAAAAGTTATGGGGTTTTGAAGTTCGCGGAAACACGTGATAAAATGGGGCATTTTTTAACCATTTCGATGCCTATATTGGCGGTGGAGGGTGGGGGGATTTATAAAAAAGTCTTCCTGAATACAAACAAATCCAAACACATCCAACTCCCTCTGGCGTGAGGGGGTTGGGTTTGTTTGTATTCAGAAAGGCTTCTTTTATAAAAACCCGACATTTGGGTTTTGATACGGGGGTTTTTGAAAGATTCAAAATTATTTTTAATGATCATTTGCTCGTAAAAAAATGTTTACTGAAAAATGTCAGCTTCCCCCGACTGAATATCATCATTTATAACCCAATAAATGAGAAAATAGCAAAACAAAAATTTTAGGCTAATTTTTCGGAAAAGTCACTTATCTAAAAAATTACCGATAAAAAATTGGTATTTGATGCATTATACATGGAATTAAATTAAAAACAACGATTTTTTACAATGGGGTGGTCATCTTTATTAAAAAACATTTTACATAAAAATATCAAGTTTGTACGGTACTATTATAGGCACCCTCTGACGTGAGGGGGTTGGGTTAGTTTGGATTTGTTTGGGTTCAGAAAGGCTTATTTTATAAATCTTCCCACATTTGGGTTTAAATACAGGAGTTTTTGAAAAATTCGAAATTATTTTTAACGATTTTTTGCTCGTAAAAAATGTGTTAATGAAACATTTCAGCTTCCCCCGAATGAATATTATCATTTGTAACCCTATAAATGAGAAAATAGCAAAACAAAAATTTTAGGCTCATTTTTTGGAAAACTCACTTATCTCCAGAATTACCGATAAAAATTTAATATTTGATCCATTAGACATAGAATTACACGAAAAACAACGATTTCTTGCAATCAGATGGTCATCTTTATTAAAGAAACATTTTACATAAAAATATTAAGTTCCTACGGTACTATAGGCATCCCACCGGCTCGATTGTCCAAATTTTTGGATGAAATTTTTTTCAAAAATTGTTGAAATGTTGCTCTTTTATGTGCTTATCATTTTAAATAAAATCGTTTATATATTATATTTTTAAAAAAAGGGAAAATATGCTTTTTTGGCTTCGAAACCCACGTGACCCCTCAATCAGTCTCATAATTATCATTGAGATCAAAATCAACTTGAGCAACATTACAAACAACTTTAGCAACATTATGCTAAACTCGAACAACAAATTTAAACACAGTCAAATGCGCACACATTTAAACCGTATTTTGGCGCTCTCTTAAGGCGTTACCCCCACTTGTAGCGCAAAAAAGGCCTTTTTCATGAATTTTTTTAAAGAAAGCTACAAAACTTTTTTAATCGATCAATATACCATCTTAAAGAACACATCTTGAAGAACTTTCAGTAATTTTTTATTGAAAAATATTACATTGTTTAGTGGCAAATGGCCGTCAATGAAATAATGTTTTTATATACACGGTTTGCGGTGACCAACATTGCGGCGAAGTGGATCATCTGAAAAAAAATGCGGATGGATTTAGTCAAATATAAGTATAAACTAGTCTTTAATCGAAGGATTTTTAAAAATATTCATTTTTCACAAAATGGCGGACAGTCAAAGTTAATGGTTCGATTTTAACGAAAAAAAACGGCCGTTTTTTGGCTATAAAACGGTCATTTTTTTCGAAAAAAAAATCGAACGATTAAAGACTACATTTTAATGTATTAAATAAGCCTGCAAAATTTCAAGAAGATCGGTTCATTAGTGTTCGTGTAATCTTGGTCACCGACTTCAGAAATGCCATTTTGAGCAAAACGCGTTTAAAGTTTCAATTTCAGTTTACACGAAGAAAATATTTTTTTTTGTAAACTTACATAGAGTCATCTATTCCGGGCCCATACTTCTGTATGGGCCCGGATACTTATACTTCAAAAAAATGCAATAAAAAAATCGATTTTTTCAAAATCGCAAGTGGGGGTAACCCCTTAAACTGTATTTTAGCGCTCTCTCAAAGTAGCTCCAAAAACTGTCAAAGTTACCTTTAATGTCAATTTAACCTCGTTTTCCGATATGTCTTATTTGCCAGACAAACCCGTTGCCCGATTACGTTTGAAGAGTGGACGACGTGCGAGTGATGATAAATCGAACTTCGCTTAGGTGATAAGTTTGAAATCGAAGTATGAATATGTACACTGATAGCTTCAATGTTGCTTATCACCAATCACTTTGACACGCGATTTTTTTTGTTGCTATTCGCGCTGCCGATGATAATTGTCATTGGGGGTCTTGGAAGCCGACCAAAAACGCAGGAACATCGCAAATAAATTGATCCAACGATAGACTCCCCCTCCCCTCGAGACAAATCTCGACGATTATCGAACTGTTCGACAATCACAGGATTTCGAAACGACGCAAATGCGTGGTCCGACTTGTAGTCTGTGGATTTCGGGCGCTTTCGTAAGTGGATGCGTGTGGCATAAATTAAGTCTAGAGGCCGCGCATTCTTCATAATTTGAGACGCCTTATATTATATGTCATTTGGACTGACCATTTTCCATCTGCACTCGTAGATATTGAAAAAAAACATAAACAAAAAAAGAAAGCACGTATCATTTCGCATATGGATCCACGCGAAATCAATGCGCGGCGGGGAGGTGTATCCGTGAAAAATATCCCTTCGACGCGCACACACCGTGCGGGGCTCTATCATTTGTTAAGCTGGACAGCTTCGGCCCATCATTACGAGCAATCTCACTTGATTATTTTTGTCTACACATCAGTTACGAAAATACCGAACTGTTCGATGGATCGTAAAAAGGGGGTGAAGCAAAAGATTATATATATATATATATATATATATACACACACACACATATATATACACATGTGTGTATATATATGTATGTAAAAAAAGCAAAAGCTAAGTGGTCTGAGAGGATCGTGAATGGCGATGAAATAAAAGAGAGAGAAATAGAGACAGTTCAAAGAAGTTCCCGCAGGTAGAACAGAGAGAGAGAGAGAGTGAGAGAGAGGGAGAGCCCTGCCAAAGAAAATTGAACCGTACGTACCATTGGGTACTTGTGTACGTCTATATGCACACATGCATACAGGGTGTCCCATTTAAAAAAAGATGGTGGCATATCTGCAGACAAGTGCACCATATTATTATTATTATTATTATTATTATTCGATCGCAGGAAGAATAACGAAAAGAGCGATTTACTGGTAATGCTGGTTAAGGCCTTAGGCCACAGTAACGGGTATAAAATCATGTGCGAATTGAACATTTTTTTTCGCATGAAAAAGTGATTCACCCATAAAATCAATTACACATCTATTTGGTATGAATATCAAGCTGTTAGAAAATATATAGTATATATATATTTTTTTCGATGTACAAAGTGGCCCACTACTCGAAACTTTTCGAAATAGCTTTTTTCCAATTGGCGTAACAAATAACTTCAACAATTTTCACTCGATTTACTTCAAATTTAAAAGTTATGTTCCTAATTGAATTTCGCAGAGAAGTACGTACGGAATTTTTGATCAATCGAAAACTTTTCATTTTATTAGCAGTTTATGAGCGGTTATAACGAAATTTTTCACTGAAAATTCATTTCTTAAGTTCGAATACCCACAACTTTTGAATAAAACAATATTTTTTGAATTCCGTACGTACTTCTCTAGGTATTCTAATGTAGATTGACGAGAATTTTTGTTTTCCGTTCTACTAAAAAATTGTGGATGCTAAATATCACGCCGCGGAGTGCCGAAAAAAAGATAGCAAAAGAAAATATTAGCACGGGCATTTTGTACATCGAAAAAAAATTCTAACAGCTTGATATTCATACAACATGTATGTGTAATTCATTTTATGAGTGAATCGGTTTCATGCGAAAAAAAGAATGTTAAATTCGCACATGATATTATACCCGTTACTGTGGCCTAAGGCCTTAAAGGGGGTGAGCAGGCTTGATCGGTTAATTGATTATTTTTTCACTTGAATAGCGATGCGCTAGAGAAGAGCAGAGCGAGAGATAGCGGAAAGCTTGTACGCACTGAAATACTAAAAAAAATAAACAAATAAAACCAGATCTAGCGGAAGTGGAAATGGCGGCGAAGGGGATGAAGACCAAACGAGGAGGCCCATTTGTGCTTGATTACCGTGATGCTAAGAGATATTCGTGCTCCACGCACGGAGGACGAGCTTCACGTGCTCACATGCCCATATGTGTATATACATATACATATGCATATATATGTATATATATAGGTATATATATATGTGTGTGTGTGTGTGTGTGTGTGTGTGTGTGTGTGTGTGTGTGTGTGTGTGTGTGTGTGTGTGTGTGTGTGTGTGTGTGTGTGTGTGTGTGTGTGTGTGTGTGTGTGTGTGTGTGTGTGTGTGTGTGTGTGTGTGTGTGTGTGTGTGTGTGTGTGTATATATATATATATAGATCGGATATAAGTACACTTTCATCGTTCCATGATCGATCTCGCGCGGATTCAAATCGTCGAATTAAGGGCGCGATCGCGCGGAGTAGGAGGAGAAAGACGAATGCCGGGAGAGGAAAGGAGCGGACGAGAGGCGAGTATCGACGCACGATCGATGCAAAAGAGATCGAGAACTCGCCGGAATACAGCGAATAAGATTGCACGCAGATTGACGGAAGATTCGAAGCGGGCGATCACTCGTAAGAACAAGTTCGCGCATATGTTGGTCCTCCTATGCACACATACATCCGAGGAGCTCTTCGATGGTATCGAAGATCGAAGCTGCGCTGTAATATCGAAAACGACACGTCGTTTTCCACACCGAATGATGTTCCGGGCTAGTTGAGATTCCCGCTCGCTCGACGAGATCCGATTAGTTGGGGCCAATTTTCATAGGATAAAACGCTATTTTTTCGTGCAGCTCTCTTTTTTATGGCGTTAGGCCCGATAAGATATGTGCCATAAGTCTGAATTTCAGGACGTCGGGATTTCGAAGAGTCGCCAAAAGAGTCGAATTTTTGCTTTTTGACTTTGGGATGATTCTGAGGGTTTATATGATAGAGTGTCTGCTGGTTGTAATTATTGGAGAGTTTCTGTCGACAGCTCAAAATTACGCCGGCTGAAGGCGGAAAACGATTTTTTATATATATTCGACGATTTTTTTTATTGAAATTGAGCGTTTTGGGGGGAATGAATGGTGAATTAGTCTTCAGGGGGTAAAATCACATCGAGAGGGGCTTTAAAAAAAGTATATTGAAAATCTAAATTTATTTCGTATTTTGGCTAAAAATGTGTTTATGAGATCGTCGATCATTTATCTTCTCCTTTGATTTGGAACTCGATTCTGTGCTCATTCTCTTCGTTATCGTTTGCTCTTCAAAATGCCGTTTGATTTATTGAGTTCCGATGATTTTTCGATTTTTGGCAGAATTTCAAAGGTGGACCATCGTTTTTCGGAAATTTTTCCATTGCCCCTTTGCTTTTTTTTCGGCCATTTTTTGAGGGCATTTTTCGGAAAAACTAATCGAAATATCGGGATGATTCGAGCGACATTCTCTAAGTCTATCAAATTCTTTTTCAGAAACCCCCAATAAGGCTCAGTGACTCAAACAGGACCGCCGCTACAGATGTTCGAAATTGCATGACTTTGAGAATTTTTATAAAGTGGGGAAAGGGTCGAAATCTTTGTATTTTTTCTACTTTCACACCGTTTCAAAGGTTCTCTCCAATAGAACATTTTCTGCCGACTACAAATACCACGGAGTCTTTGTCGAAAGTTCAAAACTGAGCCGGCTAAACGTGGAAAAAAAATTAGAAATCCAAATTTTGTTCGCACCTTCGACAAAAAAAAGTGTCTTCACTGATCGCCGCTCACTTCTTCTTTGTTTCGATTTAAAAATTTGTTCTGCGCTCGTTCTTTTCTTAAGGCGTTACCCCCACTTGTAGCGCAAAAAAGGCCTTTTTCATGAATTTTTTTAAAGAAAACTACAAAACTTTTTTAATCGATCAATATACCATCTTAAAGAACACATCTTGAAGAGCTTTCAGTAATTTTTTTATTGAAAAATATTACATTGTTTAGTGGCAAATGGCCGTCAATGAAATAATGTTTTTAAATACACGGTTTGCGGTGACCAACATTGCGGCGAAGTGGATCATCTGAAAAAAAATGCGGATGGATTTAGTCAAATATAAGTATAAACTAGTCTTTAATCGAAGGATTTTAAAAAATATTCATTTTTCACAAAATGGCGGTCAGTCAAAGTTAATGGTTCGATTTTAACGAAAAAAAACTGCCGTTTTTTGGCTACAAAACGGCCATTTTTTTTTCGAAAAAAAAAATCGAACGATTAAAGACTACATTTTTATGTATTAAACAAGCCTGCAAAATTTCAAGAAGATCGGTTCATTAGTGTTCGAGTAATCTTGGTCACCGACTTCAGAAATGCCATTTTGAGAAAAACGCGTTTAAAGTTTCAATTTCAGTTTACACGAAGAAAATATTTTTTTTGTAAACTTACATAGAGTCATCTATTCCGAGCCCATACAGAAGTATGGGCCCGGAATACCCGGGATCAAAAAAATGCAATAAAAAAAAATCGATTTTTTCAAAATCGCAAGTGGGGGTAACCCCTTAAGCGTGTCCTTTTCAAAATGCCGTTTGATTCGTCTAGCTAAGATTATTTTTCGATTTTTGGAAGATCTTCAAATTCGGACCATCGATTTTCGTGAAGTTGTCCATACTCAGCTCAGCGGACTCTCCGGGAAAGCTGATGACATACCGGGATGATTCAAGCGACATTCTCTAAGTCGGTCAAAATCTTTTTCAGAAACCCCCCAATGAGTCTCAGTGACTCAAACAGGATTGTCCCTACAGATATTCGACAGTTCAGGAATTTGGCGTTTTTGAAAATGTGGCGAAGCTGGTCGCAATTTTCGTTTTCATTCGACTTTTACACAGTTTCAATGGTTTATCCGATAGAAAATCTTCGGCCTATTACAAAAAACACGTTTTTGTCGAACGTTCAAAATTTAGCTGGACAAACACGAAAAACTTTTTTCTATACACATAACGTCATATACAGGGTGTCCTATGATGAATGGATAATCCTACAACTGTCGATAGGTCAGATCATGTCCAACTAAACCCTGAAATTTCAGTTATTGGTAAAAGTCCCACGGTTTTCGAGATAAAAATCATCTGCTTTTGGTTTTCACATGCCATTCTTACAATGGATAACTTTTTTTGACCCGGTTTAAAAAAAAATGCTCTTGATTATTTGTTTTATCTAGAAAAGTCTTCATTTTAACTTTAAATGTTAAGGGAACTTTATGAAAAAAGATCTTTTGCAGAGTTTTCATAAAAACCATTCGAACATCTGACTTTTATAGTCTGGGGTGCAAAAAAAATGTACTACGCATATCGTGCCAATTATTTAAAAAAGTTGCTTAGTTATTGTCGATTCATATTTTTTTTGTAGAAATGGCATGCGAAAAACCGAAAGCGGATGTTTTCTTTAAAAAAATAACATAAATCTCAGAATCTCGATAACCGTGGGTCTTTTTCTAAACTGAAATTCCAGCATATACTTAGTAGGATATGATCTGACCTATTGACAGTTGCAGGATTATCCATTCATAACAGTGCACTCTGTATACAAATCTTTCACATTAGCAAAGATAAATTAAGGTAAATGTCCCAATTATTGAACAGCTAAGGATCTGGGGGATTGAATTCGGTGAGAAAAAAATATAAAATCAAGAAAACACCATCGCTTTCATGTTCAAATGATACTTTGATATTTTTACTTTCGAAAAATCACCCTTTATATTATTTTTAAATGACTTTAAACGAAAAAAAAAGAATAACAATGTGAAGCATGCAAACGTCCCAATTATTGAACACTGGAAGTGCCTATGTCCCTAATACTGAACAGGCATGTCCCAGTTATTGAACACTCTCGAGAATTCTTTTTCCGTTCTGAAAATATTATTTCGGGTACAATATTAAGAAATAAAAGCAAAATCAAACACTTAAATAATCATTTATTAATCGTGTAAAAATAGAAAAATATATATTTAGTCTCTTTTGACAGGTTTTTGGTTCATTAGCATTTGGTTTATTTTTGCTTTTCAACTCGAATTTTATTTTATATTTCTTTTCAGCTTCCTCGTTTTTATGTTCTGTTTTTGTTTGTTTTTGTCGCAGCTTGGCTCCCTGAAATATCGGAGAGCAAAAAATATTGATCATTACATTCGTATTTTTAGGTTACATTTCCCGTGCGGAAAACTGATAGGGCATCCCTAATAAAAATAAGGGCCTTTCAGGGCTTTCCTAGTGCTTTCCCCAGTAGGGATTTCCACAATGGGCCCAGACTTGGCCATTATCGGGATAAACTTGTAGGGATTTCCACAATAGGCCCCGACTTGGCCATTATGGGCATAAACCTGTAGGGATTTCCACAAAAAGACCCAACTTGGCCATTATAGGGATAAACCTGTAGGGATTTCCACAATAGGCCCAGACTTGGCCAGTATAGGGATAAACAAGTAGGGATCTCCACAATAGGCCCAGATTTGACTATTATAGCGATAAACCAGCATAAATAGCTTACACTGTAAAAAAAATCTGTATTAAAATTAATATAAAAGTGTAGGAAGTCTTTTTACAGATACCGTTTATGAATTTTAATATTGTCATTTGAAAATCAATGGGCTGCTTTTCGAATGTCTAATAATCGTTCAGTAATATCGCAACACTTAAGTACTGGAAAAATCATATACGTATCGCCAGGTATCTATTGTGAGCGTATTAAAATTAATACGCACAGATTGCATTTTTTAATTTAAAAAAAAGTAAAATTGGCATAGAAAAGTGTATTAATTTTACGGTGCGTATTAAAATTAATATAAAAGTGTAGGAAGTCTTTTTACAGATACCGTTTATGAATTTTAATATTGTCATTTGAAAATCAATGGGCTGCTTTTCGAATGTCTAATAATCGTTCAGTAATATCGCAACACTTAAGTACTGGAAAAATCATATACGTATCGCAAGGTATCTATTGTGAGCGTATTAAAATTAATACGCACAGATTGCATTTTTTAATTAAAAAAAAGTAAAATTGGCATAGAAAAGTGTATTAATTTTACGGTGTTAGGTTAGTGTAATTGTTATTATTTACTTTCTGCGATAAAAATTAATGCGTATCGATTTGGGTTTGTAATTAGAATTGCTGCTTTTGTTCGGTGTTAATTTCTCGCGTTTATTCCTATCCTACCCCTTCATTGTGACCGTTACCCCTCTACTTTCCCCTGTTCTCCTTGCGGCCGCAGCACTCCCCCCGCCACTCTGTATTATATTCATCATGACTACAATCGTATTTCTAACTTAGTTGTTTTTCGCCGTGAAATGCCGAAGAAAAACATTTCACGACGAAATGCACGCGACTAGGGTTCGAACCCGGGATCTTCCCCGTCCGCTGGTTCAGTGGCGAGCACGCTAACCACTAGACCATCACACCGGGTGTTAATCATTTACTTTAGATTTGGTGTTACTCGATACGTTTTTTTATGATTTGATTTATCATGCTGACCAAAGCACGAATTTGAAGTTTTCTGCATTGAATTATATATTAAATCAGACTATCCGAATAAACACATACTAACAAGGAGAAGGCAGAGCCTGGATGTCGCGAATTGGTTTCTCCTTTCGCGTGGTGAAAGTTGAAGACCTCTGAATTAACGTCGTTTTTTATTTTTGTTCTAATAGGCCTTAGTTGCTGAGATAGCGCGATTTGAAAATTTGGGAGTTTCGGATGGAGCCAAGCAGGTTTCGGCTGGCGCGTAGAGTACGTTGAGCGTTAATGCTTGACACAAGAGCGGCCGTAGCTAATACGGTAAGACGACGGGTTGGCACTTGAAAAGTCACGGTTCGCGTCCCCGTCCTTTTTTTTAATTCAATTTTTATTTTATTTTATAATCTCTCATGACTGCATGTGCAGGTAAATAAGAAAATTCGAAAATATGTATTACTAGTTTTATTTATCTATTATATTAAAATAATTAATGTGGTTGCGGTGGTATTGCGTTCATCTTATGTTCGTGGTGTCGTAAGCCTTTGTGTTTCCCTTGCTTTTACGATGGTTTCCTCCCTCCAATTTGTCAGCATACCGATCTGATAGAAGAAGAATCAGAATAATTACCTGCCGCGAAATTTGCAAGTGTGAATTAGATTAATTATTTATTTTTTATACCATATTATTTTGCTTTGTAATTGTGACTTGATTATTAGATTAATTATTTGTTATACAATATTATTTTGCTATGTAATTGTGACTTCATTTTTGGATTAATTATTTTAATATAATAGATAAATAAAACTAGTAATACATATTTTCGAATTTTCTTATTTATCTGCACATGCAAAGTCTTAAAAGAGATTAGAAAGAAAAAAAAATTGAATTAAAAAAAAGCACGGGGACGCGAACCATGAACTTTCAGTGCCAGTCCGTCGTTTTACCGTACTAGCTACGGCCGCTCTTGTCTCAAGTATCAACGCTCAATGTACTCTACGCGTGAGCCGAAACCGGCTTGGCTCCGTCCGAAATTCCGAAATTTTCAAATCGCGATATCTCAGCAACTAAGGCCTATTGGAACAAAAATAAAAAACGACGTTAATTCGGAGGTCTTCAACTTTCACCCCGCGAAAGGAGAACCCGATTCGCGACATCCAGGCTCAGTAGTCTCGTTGTAAATCAGAAAATGTACGTGCCTTCGTATTGTAAATGTCCTATTCATTTCGAAATATTCTCCAGTCTATCAGAATCTACATTGTATATATTCAAAACGCTTGTTGTATTTTTCAACTAAGAATATTCATTTTTCTATTAGATGCCTTGAAAAATTGTAGATATTGTATTAATATTCAATTCGTACGTATTACGAAATGTAAAACCGTATGAAATGTAGGTCCGGTATTGAATTTTACAACACTAAAGCCTAAATATTCATTCATATACTAAGTTTTGAAATTTCATTTGCCATAGTATTGTAAAAGTATTTTAAATTTCATATTTCTTTAAACAGTTTTTTGTAATATTCAATGTACAAGGTATTGTACTTTTCAACAGAATGAAGTTAAAAATAACAGTCATATTGTGATTTTAAAACTTTTTGTGTAAATATGGAAATCATATACGTTTGTTGCATTAATCAAACAAATATTTGTATGATTATGATGCGCGTTGAAAAACTCATACGCAGCATACTAATATTCAATGTCCCATATATTAAAATGTATACGCATCTATGAAAATTCATTTCCATTACTGAAGTTTCCATTACTGAAGTGCGAATTTGCGTTTCATATTCCGAGTTTAGAAATTTTCAATTGTAAAAGTATAGTAAATTTAATGACTTTTTTTACAGTGTAGGCTACATGGTTGATGGTATTTCAATTATTCAAATCGATCATATACATTGATCGAATAATATTATCGAACGCAAATTGGGAAAAAGCGTAAGAGCATTAGCAAATAAAAAATCAACGATGAACACAAATATGCAGACAAACATCAGACAGTATTTATTTATCAAATTAAAGAAACTTTTTACGTAGATACAAACAATTACTCATGGTTTCACTCATACATGGAGTAATGCTAGCGCATAAGTGTGAACAGTCCCAACCGGTTTTCTCGACATTTTTATAGCAACTAATTTCCGCTCAATACTCATCATAGGGAAAATTATTTTTTCTGAAGACTTCGCTGATATTTCCCATTCATAAACTTTATCTGACTGTGTAGGATAAGTAAATAAATTTGTCTTTGTTTTCCAGATCTTTCCCTCAATGGAAATAGATTCCAGTGATTCAGTAGACCCATATATTTTTTTATTTCTACTACACATCCATTCCTTAGAATGGATTATTTTTTGTATTAATTTTGTCACAGCAGTTTGTTGTAAATGCTCACATGCAAATACGCAATCACATTTCTACAATTACATAAAAACAAATACACATATACCCTGATGCATTTAACATACACGTATATCCACTGATACGGATATTTTATGGCGCTGAAATGGTTATGATGAGGCGCCGTTGAGGCATTTTCAGGGCGCTAAAATGGTTTTGATGAGGCGCCATTGAGGCAACTTATAAGGCCCCGGTCGTTGCGCCTTTAAGGGCCCTTGTTGACAAAGTGTGACCGGCCGTTAAGGGTCCTCATGTGGCTTCCAGATTAGGGCCCGAATAAAGTTAGGGGAATATTATTGGGGCCCGATCACAGCCCCAACTCAATTTCCGCACGGGTTAGGTTATATTTTCTTTTTACTTTTCTTTTTATGTTTATTGCACGAAAATACAGATAACAATATATATGACGATCTGAGAGTTATTATTAAATGAATAAAGGTAAGTTTATTCAGGAGCTTACAGTTTTTGTTTGAATAAATCCGATTCATACGATCTGTCACACGTTAACTGTCTCGATGTTTTGATGGGTTTAATGACGCCATCTTGGAGAATTCGAGTGTTCAATAATTGGGACATTTACCTTTAATTATATATTTAATTATATATTTTAGATTATATTATATAATATAATCTAATATATATATTTAAATATCAATATAAATATGTATATGTATATGTATATGTATATATATATATATATATATATATATATATATATATATATATATATATATATATATATATATATATATATATATATATATATATATATATATATATATATTGTATAATATATCACGAAGCGAATTCGTGATTTCGTTGGGGAACGAGCCGATAATGACGATGCGGATTTCAATGGCGTCAGACAGACTCCTACCAATTTCACGGCAATTTACCCGCTACCACGATGAAACAACGAAGAAACCCACCCCCAAGTATATAACTCGTATTACCCACGCTCTCTTTCGATCAGCTCTCTTTTTTATTCGTTGCTCAGGTATGCCGAATCGAAACACGCCAAGTGTACGTATATCGTGCAAATTTCGTACACACAGAGTGTGTGCCCTTAAGCACGGCTTACCAATGTCCGCGATGATAAATCGACGCTATTGATCATACAACGAGATTTCGGTGTCCCCTTGCGCCCCGCCCCCACCGGCTTCTCGCCTTTCCTCATACCGGAAGTAAATTGTTGGGTCATCGTTTCGATGCAATGATTTTGAAAATGATGGGCGTGTGGGTGGAACGATAAGGGGTGAGTGGAATGAAGTTTCGAAACTTCTTTGAATACGATGGAGGGGGGGGGGTTCTTGGGGGGTAAAGTTGTAATGTGGAAATTGGGATCGATAACGGAAGAGTGTTATTGAGACGTTAGGCTGGATCCGGAAGTGAAATCGAAGGGCTCTTGCGTGAAAATGCGAAGGGTCTAGAGGCGTACGTGTACCTGCGTGCACGAAGTCTCGTGAACAACGCGTCGGGAAAGTTTCAGTAATTACAGGCCGCGGAGTGCTCCGCTTTTTTCGCCCCCCTCCCGCCCCCTCGTTTCGGGGACTTTCGAGGCACATAATACACCGTGCGACCACCCGCGACGAGAGAATCGACAGGTTCATTTTTTTTGGTGGTTCCCTCGCCGGAACCTTCTTTGTGGGAATTAGCTTAATGACAAAGTCGAGACGAAAATTCGGGTTCTTTATTATGTTGCGGTGTCTCTTCTAATAGGGCGCTTCCTTCTTGCGTAAGGTGTTTTTTTTTTTACGAATCGATGTGGCTTTTTTTAAACAAATGTTGATGAGGATTTCTTAAAGGGGAGATACCTTTGGGCGAGGAAAAAATTGCTGATTTTCATTTTTTTTTGTTAAGAAAAGATTTATTTACCATTGGGACTTAGGGTATGTTTCATTACTAGTTTTGGCGGTGACATGATATTTTTTTCATTGATATTTAAACATGGCGGAGGTATGGCACGTCTTCTCAACGAGTTGTGGCGGATGTTGTCAGACGGCCTAACACGTCGGCAAGATTAAGGGGTTAGGCCACAGAAACGGGTATAAAATCATGTGCGAATTTAAGGGGTTACCCCCACTTGCGATTTTGAAAATATCGATTTTTTTTATTGCATTTTTTTGAAGTGCAATTTGAAGTGCAGTTTTTTTTTATGCCCGGAATAGATGACTCTATGTAAGTTTACAAAAAAAAATATTTTCTTCGTGTAAACTGAAATTGAAACTTTAAACGCGGTTTTCTCAAAATGGCATTTCTGAAGTCGGTGACCAAGATTACTCGAACACTAATGTACCGATCTTCTTGAAATTTTGCAGGCTTATTTAATACATAAAAATGTAGTCTTTAATCGTTCGATTTTTTTTTTTCGAAAAAAAATGGCCGTTTTATAGCCAAAAAACGGCCGTTTTTTTCGTTAAAATCGAACCATTAACTTTGACTGTCCGCCATTTTGTGAAAAATGAATATTTTTAAAAATCCTTCGATTAAAGACTAGTTTATACTTATATTTGACTAAATCCATCCGCATTTTTTTTTTCAGATGATCCATTTCGCCGCAATGTTCGTCACCGCAAACCGTGTATATAAAAACATTATTTCATTGACGGCCATTTGCCACTAAACAATGTAATATTTTTCAATAAAAAAATTACTGAAAGTTCTTCAAGATGTGTTCTTTAAGATGGTATATTGGTCGATTAAAAAAGTTTTGTAGTTTTCTTTTAAAAAATTCATGAAAAAGGCCTTTTTTTGCGCTACAAGTGGGGGTAACGCCTTAACAATTTTTTTTCGTATGAAAAAGTGATTCACTCATAAAATTAATTACACATCTATTTAGTATGAATGTCAAGTTGTTAAAAAATATGTATATTTTTTGTCGATGTACAAAATGGCCGACTACTCATATTTCCTGTTGTTATCTTTTTTTAGGCACTCCGCGGCGTGACATTTAGCATCCACAATTTTTTACCTAGAACAAAAAACAAAAATTCTCTTCAATCTACATTGGAATATCTAGAGAAGTACGTGCGGAATTTGAAAAATATTCTTTTATTCAAAAGTTGTAGGTATTTGAGTTGAGTTGTAGGTATTTGAATGAATTGTCAGTGAAAAATTTCGTATAAAACTGCTCATAAAATGAGAAGTTTTCGATCTATCAGAAATTCCGTACGTACTTCTCTGCGAAATGCAATTAGGAACATATCATTTAAATTTGAAGAAAATCGAGTGAAAATTGTTGAATTTATTTGTCACGTTAATTGAAAAAAGCTGTTTCGAGAAAAACGCGTTCAAAGTTTTAGGTACTCTATGGCCGTGCCAGAGGTGGACTTACGTTATACGCTCAAAGTCGGTGAAAAAAAATGTCTTGCTATAAATCGAATAGTAACTTATTCTTATGATGAGGTAGCACCGTTGTAGCGAAAAAAATTGATTTTTTGATAATTCTACTGTGGCCTTACCCCTTAATCTGAAAAAATACCAACTTTTCTTTCATTAACACTCATACGCGGAATATGAACCAAAAAAAGTGAGAAATGCTGAAAATTGATGAAATGGTACGCTCTGAAACAAAAAGATTGGATTTTACGAACAAAAAGTGGCTACGTTTTCCAATTAAATCTTTTTTTTAATTTTTCAAGATTATTTAAGGTCATGTTTTAGACAATACGGTTAGAAAGATTGATAAAAACAGCCAAAAGTAGCAATAAAATATACCCTGAGTCTAAAAAATAGTGAAAACATCTTTAAAAAAAAACATGATAAACAGCAGATTTTTTTCTCGCCTAATGGTATGTCCCCCTTGATTAATTTAAAAAAATACCAACGAAGACTTTTCTTTCATCAACACTCATACGCAGAATATGAACCAAGAAACAGTGAGAAATGTTGAAAATCTATGAAATTTTACGCTTTGAATAAAAAAGATTGAATTTTCCGAACAAAAAATGTTTACATTTTGCAATTAAAAATACTTTTTTTTAATTTTTCAAGAAGATTTAAGGTCATGTTTTAGACAATACGCTTAGATAGATTTATAGAAACAGCCAAAAGTAGAAATAAAATATACCCTGAATCTAAAAAATGGTTAAAAAATCTTCCAAAAAAGTAATGAAACACATCAGATTTTTTTCTCGCCTGAAGGTATCTCCCCCTTAAGGTCTCTCAGCATGGTACGAGAGTGTAGAAAAAAAAATGTTCGTCAATAATCATCGGGTCACCCATCCGATCAACACGAATTTGACGTGGTTCCGATATCGTCACTTATCAATCAAATTTATTGACTATTGAAATATCGATACCATTTGCCTCTACAATCGTAATAATTCACCCCAAAGTTCTCGTCATCCCCCTAGTCGCCACGCGCTCAACACGAAAGAACCGCGAGCTTTGAATTAGTATCCAGTCCCTTCGCGATGCACCGAAATACTTAAGGGACCATGAGAGAAAGAGCGACGGGGAGAGCGGAATGGACCCGGCGGATATTGCATTTCGATGAATCCCTCGTGCGCTGCACGCGGTCTCGTTAAGGGATTCGCGGAATCGAACGTCGAAATTAATTCGGCTTGCGAGAGGGAGTCTACTGTCTTGCTATGCGCGGAAGAACATGCCGCGGGACTATTGCATCCCAATACACTATGCGGATCATGTATTTCATCGTTACATTCAATTAATTTTGTTTCTACCAAGTTATAAAAATCTACATTATCATTCGAAATTAATTTTAATTTTATTGATTTTATTTAAATTATCATGTACAGTTATTTTTAATTTGACTGATTTCATTAAAATGGTCATTTACAATTAATTTTAATTTGACTGATTTAATTAAAATGATAATTTACCATTAATTTAAATTTTTATAATTTCCCCGAAATGATCATGTACAGTTAATTTTAGTCTGACTGATTCAATTAAACTTACCATGTACAATTAAGGCACCACACCACAGTTCGTGCGCGGTACGAGGGTGTATTTTTCGTGATTATTTCCAAGCAAACGATGAATGGAATTTTTTTCTTTAATACTCATAGTCAATATATACATATAGAAGACTGTATACAGATTTTTGTACTCGAATCTAAAGTATAGTCTGCGGTGTACATCGCTTCCAGAAGGACACTCCGACGAAATTGCTGCTCGGCGGTTGACAGCGATTAAGCCATACGGTTTATTTGAAAAATAAAATAAAAATATATTTAGAAACTAGACATATAGATTTATAGCATCACGTAGGGGAATTTCGATATCTAAAAAAATGACGGATCGTACTTAATTTTAACCCAAACAAACTAAAGTTCGAATAGGTTAGAATCAACAAAAGGTTCATCATGTTTTACGTGTATGTGTGTGTGTGTGTGTATATATATATATATATATATATATATATATATATATATATATATATATATATATATATATATATATATATATATATATATATATATATATATATATATATATATATATACACCTGAGAAACAATACGAGAGAACAGTTTTGCAATCCGCATATATATCACTATATATGTATATATATATAAAAGATTTTACAGTCTCGTAATCTTGACTTGCGGTTTTCATTCCAAGGGCTTCAGACGCGCTCGCTCCTCAAAGCACACGCCACAAAAGAGATGTACGTGTATACGTATACCTATAAAAAAATCGACAAGTACGATGGTGTACGGGGTATATAACGCGAGCGCATGTGCCCACGTGAAAGTGCATTCGTGGCATTGTTGGTTTAGCGATATTATCGATAATTTGACAATCGCGGCCGGTGTGCTCTGACCGATGCTCCGCGGGACCAGATCGCCATTTATGCCGCCATTACAACCACCACGTGTGTGTTTCCCTCTTTCTCTCTCTCTCTCTCTCGGTCTACTTAACGGCATGAGCTGGCAAACTTTTGCTGTTGGTGTGTGAAACCCTCCCGACCATATTTCTTTGTATCGATTTTTATCTTCACCCCCTCTTTTGCCCATTACAGGACACTTATATCGAGTGTTTTTCATGTGTGTATAGATATATTTATATTTGCCATCTCGGCGTGTATAAAGGTGTGTGAAAAGTGGTTCGACCGAAGAACCCATAAATATACCTGATTACAATAAATATATACCGAATATAAATGGGCGTACGTATATCTCCGGGAGAACAAAAAGAGCCTACGTACTCGGCTGTTATCTCGTTAAAATGAACACCATAGGCGTTTGTTTGCTTTCTCATTGTGATTGATAAAACAAAATTATGAGTCATTCCATTTTGAGTAATTTTGAAATCGATTTTCTGAGATTTCTGTGCGTTACCGCGATTGACCGGTATGATCGGTAATATCGGTAGTATCGGTATGATCGGTAGTATCGGTACGATCGGTAATATACATAGGATCGGTATAATCGGCAGTATCGGTATGATCGGTATGATCGGTATGGTCGATATGATCGGCAGTATTGGTAGGCTCGGTAGTATCGGTAATATCGGTACAATCGGTAGAATCGGTACGATCGGCCGTATTTGTATGATCGCTAGTATCGGTATGATCGGTAGTATTGGTATGATCGGTAGTATTGGTATGATCGCTAGTATTCGTATGATCGGTAGTATGGGTATGATCGTTAGTGTTAGTAATATCGGTAGTATCGGTCCGATCGGTAGTATCGGTCCGATCTGTAGTATCGGTAGGTTCGGCAGTATCGGTATGATCGGTAGTATCGGTATGATCGGCAGTATCGGTATGATCGGTAGTATCGGTACGATCGGTAGTATCCATAGGATCGGTATAATCGGCAGTATCGGTATGATCGGTATGGTCGATATGATCCCTACCAGTATTGGTAGGCTCGGTAGTATCCGTAGGATCGGTAGTATGGGTTTGATCGGTAGTTTCGGTAATATCGGTATAATCGGTAGAATCGGTACGATCGGCCGCATTTGTATAATCGCATTTGTATCGGTACGATTGGTAGTATTGGTATGATCGGTAGTATTGGTATGATCGGTAGTATTCGTATGATCGGTAGTATGGGTATGATCGTTAGTGTTGGTAATATCGGTAGTATCGGTCCGATTGGTAGTATCGGTACGTTCGGCAGTATCGGTATGATCGGTAGTATCGGTATGATCGGTAGTATTGGTATGATCGGTAGTATTCGTATGATCGGTAGTATGGGTATGATCGTTAGTGTTGGTAATATCGGTAGTATCGGTCCGATTGGTAGTATCGGTACGTTCGGCAGTATCGGTATGATCGGTAGTATCGGTATGATCGGTAGTAAAGGTACGATCGGTACGATCCATAGGATCGGTATAATGGGCAGTATCGGTATGATCGGTGTGATCGGTATGGTCGATATGATCGACAGTATTGGTACGATCGGTAGTATCCGTAGTAGGATTGGTAGTATGGGTATGATCGCTAGTATCGGTATAATCGGTAGTAGGGGTATGATCGTTAGTTTTGGTAATAACAGTAATATCGGTACGTTCGGCAGTATCGGTATGATCGGTATGATCGGCATGATCGGTATGATCGGTATGAACGGTACGAACGGTAGTATCGGTATGATCGGTATGGGTGGTATGATCGGTATGGACAGTATGATCGAGAGTATCGGTATGGGCGGTATGATCGGCATGGCCGATATTTTTGTCATTCCAACCTTTGCGCACACTTTAATTGGGTGAGACATTGGTTCTTACAGAACATTGGTTCTTACAGTGTACGGGGGCCAAATTGAAAAAGAAGCCGATGAAAGAAATCAGAAGAATACTGTTCTTCTGCTTGTTTTTTTTTTGTCGTGGATCGAACAAGTGCAAATATGAAAAACGCCACAAAAGGATATATCGAAAACCGCAGAGCCACTTTTGCGCGCTTGTTCTTCTGAAACTCCTTCGGCTTCCTCTATTTTGTTGATTTGCTCCGCATCTCTCGCAACGTAACAAGACCGCGCTGATTCTCTTTCGACAGAATATTTGCTCCAATTTGCTATCGATACGGATCTCGAGCATGTATATTTCTTCTGTCGAAACTTCACGACCGCAACGACTTTACTCAGTCTCTCTCTCTCTCTCTCTCTCTCTCTCTCTCTCTCTCTCTCTCTCTCTCTCTCTCTCTCTCTCTCTCTCTCTTTCTCTCTCTCTCTCTCCCTCTCTCTCTTACTCTCTCTCTTTCTTTGTCTTTCAATCGGGTAATCGACGGCGTGACGCTATCCAAGTATGGATTCTGTTTTACAACCGATTCACCGCAGGACCCGAGAATAATGAACGATAAAAACGAGTCTCGTTATTCTCCGCTCGACGATAAATTTGCGCCACTATTTGCAAATGGCGGAGTCTATGTCAGTGATTCACTTTCGAAAGGTAAATATGATTAAACAAATGTTTATACGTTTTTTCAAGAAGAAACATCCTTCTTTGGTATTTTTTTTCTCCCTTTTTCGAAATTCCCTTCCGCAATTTATTTCACGCCGGTTGTTGATCAATGATGCTCATGTTTCGTTGGCTCGCGATCAATGACGCTCATGTTCTGAAGGTCAGTTGAAGAAGCACGAGAGTTCTGCCGTAATGCCGCCATGCCGATAAAAATTGAACGCATTACGTCGTTTGTTCCAAGTCTCACAAAGTTTGGGATCGATCCACTAACTCGTTGGAGAATCATGACAGTTTTGATTCGCAGTAGTTTTTTGCAGGCGTTCTTAGAAAATGTTGCTTTACTCTCAGACATAATGAGGAAAAGCTGAATGAAAAAATTATACAGATCGCTTGAGATTTTCGGTATGGCTAATTTATGTATGGCAGAAACTTTTTGGAAAATTTCATAGTCATCCGCTTCGTAATTGTAGAGTTATTAATTGCAATGGACGGAAATTGCTCGTCCGGCTCTACCATACGTCTTTACCAAATTCTGTGGTCACCTGCAGAGAGTTGAGGGCCTCGAAAATTGCGGTACCTTCGAAATGCGGCATATTCACCCAAACAGCCTTTTCCTACGAAATTAAGGTTAAGTTTTTACCTAGCAAAGTTGAGGTAAGTTTTTTCTTAACAAAGTTAGGTTGGGTTCCTTCCTAAAAAGTTAGGCCAAGTATTTTCCTAACAAAGTTAGGTTAAGTTTTGTTGTTACAAAGTTAGGTTGAGTTTTTCCCAACAAAGTTAGGTTAAGTTTTCTCCTAACAATGTTAGGTCAAGTTTTTTGCTAACAAAGTTAGGATAAGTTTGTTCCTAACATAGTAAGTCTTCCTCTAACGAAGTTAGGGTACGTTTTTTTCCTAACAAAATCCGGTCAATTTTTTTTCTAACAAATTTAGGTCGAGTTTTTCCTATAAAGTTTGGTTAAGTATTTTCCTATCAAAGTTAGGTTATATTTGTAACCTAATTTCGAAGTTAGGTTAAGTTTTTTCCTAACAAGGTTTGGTTAAGATTTTTCCTAACAAGGCTTGGTTAAGTTTTTCCTAACAAAGTTAGGTTTAGTTTTTTCTTAACAAGGTTAGGTTAAATTTTTTTTCTGACAAAGTTACCTTAAGTTTTGTCCTAGCAAACTTCGGTCAAGTTTTTCCTTAACATACTTGGGTTGAGTCGTCCCCTAACAAAGTAAGGTTAAGTTTTTTCCTGAAAAAGTTAGATCAAGTTTTTCTCCTAGCTAAAAAAAGGGCAATTGAACACGAGCATTGAAAGAAAATCGATTGCAACTTGAAATTTAAGGCTCGTTCTGCACACTATGCAATTTTTCACACATAAAAGTACTTTACTTAAGGACCATTTTTAAGGGCCTATAAAACCCTCGAAGTTCGCGCGTCCCGAGCACATCCGTCGCAAAATAAAAATCGCGGCCATTGTTCATGAAGCTTTATCGCTTTCGTATCCTGATGAAGAATTCGTTTCCGATCGCGAGTCGCAAGCGATATAAAATGAAGATAAATAGAATTCTCGTCGGTAAAGACGATGGAGCTCGTTCGATGCGGCTCGACAGCGTATCGAGCGGAAGTTGTAAGTTTTCGACCGCTCTCGTGTATACGTGCGGGTCGTACGTGTCTCGTTGTCCCCGGTAAGTCGGCAAATGTAACAACTGTACACAGGCCCGCGACGTATGCTCCATTGTGAGTCAGTGAATTCCCCAGGATACACTTTTGCTCCTGCACTTAGTCCGACAGGAAACGAGCCTTGTCTAATTTACGGCACGCCGTGCGAGCTTCCACCTTTTCCTTCTCCGGGATCACTCTTTGCCTGAGGAACACTTAAATGCTGTCCGTTAATTGTTCAGTTAGGGAGGAAAGGGCGAAACGATTAGGAACTCAACACCGCGTAACGTATGCACGCTTTTTCTTTGTTTTCTTTTTTTTTCTTCCTATTTACACGGAACACGAGTGAATGAGAATTTAGTGGGAGAAAAAGATTAAGGTTCTTTATACATACATACATATATATATACATATATGCATAAACCTAAATTTTTTAAATATATATGTATTATATTTTATTATATTCTTTTATATATATATATATATATATATATATATATATATATATATATATATATATATATATATATATATATATATGTATATATATATATATATATGTGTGTGTGTAGGGTGACTCAGAACTATTAGGATTTCTTTTTTGAGCATATAGGGCGTGTCATTGCAAAAAGGGTTGCAAAGCCTTTTTTTTAAATGTCGTGCGACAAAAATTGCCCGAGATACCGTCTTCGATTTCGTTGAAACTCATATATGTGGTGAAGCATTGAAAACTATTAGCATGTATTTTTTATCGGCGGAAAAACAGTTTTAAGGGGGTAAACCACCTCTCAAAGGAAGGCTTGTCACTCGGCGATTTTTTTTTCAATACTTTCATAGGGGATTTTTCATTGCTTTACATTAGAAGAATTTTGGTTTTTGTTTTATTCAGATTGGTGGACTGCTTGTGGGTGAAACTGCAAAATCAGCCTTCGGTACGCCTCTCATTGAGGGGTGGTTTCCCCCTTAAAAACGTTTTCCCGCCAATCAAAAGTAATATAAGTCCAATAGTTTTTAATGCGTTATCACATATATGAGTTTCAAGGGAATCGAAGGCGGACACGTAAGGAGGTTGGAGCGGTCCAGTTGAGTCAAATGACGGTTTATAATTTTTTTTTCTTCAATGAACCTCAAAAAAATGCATACGAGGTTCAGATTTATTTCATAGATGCTAGTTTTGTTAAATATTCGGAAGTGGGGCTCTTGCTAGAATCAGGCTATTTTTTTTCTTATTTCTTTTAATGATCACAGCAGATGATACAAAGCTATGTTATGACGGCGCACGACATTTTTTTCTTCAAAAAAATTATTTAAGAATTTGGACGTTTGGACTCATTGAAAATGAAAGGCGTACTATTCCATGGGTGCGTGGAATCGTGGGGTGCGTAGAACACCGGGGTGGGCGGGGGGCAGCTTTGATGGGTGCGTGAAATCGTGGGGTGCGTAGAACACTGGGGTGGCCCCCCACTGGGGGTGGGCGGACCACGGGGCCCACGGGGCCGCCCACCCCAGTGTTCTACGAACCCCACAATTCCACGCACCCATCCAACGTGCCCCCCGCCCACCCCAGTGTTCTACGCACCCCACGATTCCATGCACCCATCCAAGTTGCCCAACAAACCTACCCCAGTGTTCTAGGCCATCGTACGCCATGGGTGCGTGGAATCACTGGGGTGGGTACTTTACTGCATATGGTAAAGTACCCACCGAAAAGCATATGGTTATTTTTTTCCGGAAACATCATGCGCCGTTACAATAATGATAAGGATGATGTTTGTTAACCATATTAAATCATTTATACAAAAATTAGCCTGATTCTAGCAGGAGCCCCACTTCCGAATGTTTACCCTAGTTTTTTATAAAACATATAATTAAAGGGAAAAATTGTGTATTTTTATTTTTCATCACGTAAATAAGAAAAACTTCTGTGTTTCTACCAACTTCAAAAGTATAGCATTATCGATTATTATTATGAAAAACCTGCGTCAGCGAATGTTTTATACAACTCAGAATGAAATTTTGAGTAATTTATAGTTATGCCCATTTATATTTATGGCACGAGATTATCTATTATTACCATCAATTAATATTAAGTGTTGCCGAAATACGGCAACCTCGCGGACATTGCGGTTGGCAGTAATGCTCTTCAATTCAATATTGAATATATTGAATAAAACCCATATATATATAAATATAGGTTACGATGGGCAAGATGGGGTATTTTTCTTTTAAATGTTTACCGAAGTTTAGTTTGCGTTAATACGTTGTTGGGAATGGTTTATCTCGGTGCTAAAATGGCCAAAAAATTACATCACCCGTAGGGTGAACGTCTCGCCTATCTAACCGCACGTAAAATGACATAACTTGAACTATTTTTTATCTCTGGTGTTTTGTGGTAAAAGAAATTCAAAAAATCCGTAAAGACTCAGTCTAGAAAATAACGTGTATATTTTTTTAAATTTAATTTTGGATCGTGGCTAACGCTTCAACCTCTTTAAGTGATGTTCCTTGTCAACGTCTTACTTCGAACGTGAATATGTCGGCCAATTTTTGTCGTACGCCATTGAAAAATCGCGTTTTGCTCGTAATTAGACACTCCACACATTCACCAAGAGAACCCTGATAGTTGTGGATCACCCTGTACGTATAAATTTTTCAATTTTCATTCAACCTTTCCTTTTATCCTACCACGGAAAATCCATCAACGTAAATTCATTGTGGATTGATTAAGGCCTTAGGCCACAGTAACGGGTATAAAATCATGTGCGAATTTAACCATTGTTTCGTATGAAAAAGCGATTCACTCATAAAATTAGATACACATCTATTTAGTGTGAATATCAAGCTGTTAGAAAACATATATATTTTTTTTCGATGTACAAAATGGCCGACTACTCGAAACTTCTCGAAACAGCTTTTTTCCAATTGGCGTGACAAATAACTTCAACAATTTTCACTCGATTTGCTTCAAATTTAAAAGTTATGTTCCTAATTGCATTTCGCAGAGAAGTACGTACGGAATTTCTGATTAATCGAAAACTTTTCATTTTATGAGCAGTTTATGAGCAGTTATAACGAAATTTTTCACTGAAAATTCATTTCTTAAGTTCAAATACCTACAACTTTTGAATAAAACAATTTTTTTTCAATTCCGTACGTACTTTTCTAGGTATTCTAATGTAGATTGACGAGAATTTTTGTTTTTTGTTTTAGGTAAAAAATTGTGGGTGCAAAATGTCACGCCGCGGAGCGCCTAAAAAAAGATAACAAAAGAAAATATTAGTAGTCGGCCATTTTGTACACCGAAAAAAAATATATATATTTTCTAACAGCTTGATATTCATACTAAACGGATGTGTAATTAATTTTGCGAGTGAATCACTTTTTCATACGAAAAAAATGGTTAAATTCGCACATGATTTTATACCCGTTACTGTGGCTTAAGGCCTTAATTTGCTGGGTAATCGCAGCACGAGTCCTTGCGCGGTCAAGCGGTCACCCATCCGAATATTGACCCGGGCCAACGCTGCGCGACACAGGAGATCGCCGCAGTCGTCGACCGCGCGTCCACTACTACCGGTTGGCAATGAGAAATGTATTAGCATTGTTTCTCTTTGAAAAAAAAAGTAATTTCACCGGCATCACTGGGCCCGCGATGATTCGTTAATTTCTTTCGTTGTGCGACGAAAAAAAAAAAACAAATACAATAACGTTTTTTTACGCGCTCGATCGATGTGCCCGCCGGAAGCCGAGATTAACCAATCAAACTCGCATTGCCACCTCACAATAGACGGCTTAATGAGTATTTGGCCCCCGTGCGATAGAAGTATACACAGATCGCTCGATACGATCATCCTCTTCTGTCACGGCCTACTTTTGAGTATGGGCCGTTTCGAGTCGAATTAGCTGGTACTGACATTTTCAAAATGCCTGACAAACTCAAGCAAACCACTCCCTCGGGATAATAATACCGCGTCATCGAACCTGGAACTTTCTTATATCGAGGTTCGTTAAAAATTAATGGGATAATTAGAATAAAAATTGTTGATTGTTCTTTTACTATTTGTAACAACGTATGAAGTAAGAAATTTCCTGCTGATTACGAATTCCGAGCGGGGATTTTTTTCAACACATAAAAAAGTAATTAAATAATATATTATTTGTTTGAGTTTGTTTGGGTTTGTAAATAGACGTAAAAATGAAAAAGTAAGAATTTAAATAAACCCCTTATAAAAATGCAAACACAGTAGATTATTTATTAATTTTTTTATTCGTGGCAAAAAGCCACCTCGCTATTCGTAATCAGCCGGAAATTTCTTAATTCGTACGGTGTTGATATAGTGAAGGAACAATCAACAATTTCATTTTAGTTTTCTCAAACTCAAAAAAATCAGAAAATAAAATATAAAAAGAAGAAGAAAATAAAAATGAAAATTGCCGATTACTCTTTCACTATTTTAACACAATATGAATTTAGAAATTTTCCGCTGATTATGAATGCCGAGCTGAGTTTTAGGCAACACATTGAAAAATAAATAAATAACAGATGATTCATTTGAGTTTGTAAATAGACTCAAATATAAATAAAAAATATAAGTAAAGCCCTAAAAAAATGTATACACAGTAGATTATTTGATAATTTTTTTATTCGTTGCAAAAAAGCCACCTCGCTATTTGTAAAGAGCGGGAAATTTATTAATTCATACAGTGCTAATATAGTGAAAGAACAATGATCAACTTTTATTTTTATTCTCCCATACCCAAACACACTCCCTTGGAATAAAAATACCGCCTCATCGAATCTTGAACTTTCTTATATCGAGGTTCAAAAATAAGTGAATCGGAGAATTAAAATAAGCATTGTTGATTGTTCTTGCACTATTGAAACACCGTATGAATTAAGACACGTTCCGCTGATTACGAATGTCGACCTGGCTTTTTTGCCACACATTAAAAAAAATAATAGATTATTTGTTTGGGTTTGTAAATAGACGAAAATGAAAAAGAAATAAAATTCAAATAAACCCAAATAAAAATTCTCAAATGATAGATGATTTGTTCATTTTTTTTGCAGCAAGAAGCCACATTTTAATGCCCCGGTTTACTTTTCGCCTAAAGGTGAAAACGATTAGTACAGGAAAAAGAAGAACGAGGACACGTTTGGAATTGCCTGTATATTTGTACCCGCTGCTTATAGGCTCTTATGTTCTTTTTATCCGCCGCCGTCGCCGCCGCCGCCCGCAGTCAATGTAACTAACAATGGGCAATGCGCTCTCTGCGGGATATAAATACGTACCTGAATACCACCTGAGATCGAATCCTTTCGACCTGTTCAATATATATATATATATATATATATATATATATATATATATATATATATATATATAGAGAGAGAGAGAGAGAGAGAGAGAGAGAGAACTTCTAAATCATCACGAACTACTGAACGGAGAAAAAAGTAACTGAAGCAATCTCTCTAGTGACTCGAAGCAAGCAGGTGCACACTAAATTCGACACGCTCTCCTCAATACTATCGGTCCACATAGCCGTCCCAGTGACTTTTTTCGCCTCTTTTTTCCCTGTTTTCTCCAGATATCAAATAATTCTACTGGCATAATCGCGGCTCCAATCACGCCGCGGATTTCTCGATCGCCTGGGTTTTGTTTTTTGCGGTCTCAAACAACATTTCGCCTGCTCCGTTTCGCACAAGTACGTTCGTCGTCGATTTTCGTCCGGTCCACGAGTGAACTTTGTTCTACGTACAATACTCGTTACGTATCAGGATTATTATTAGGGCTACGGTGCACCTGATGAATGAAAAAAAAGAACCTTATTTGAGGTGACAGACGATGGTGAAAATTAAGAATGCGATGGGAGTCTTTCGAGCGCAACCACAAAAACATTGCAAGAGCAAATGAAACTTAGTTTTTTTTTATGAATCATATATATACATGTTGCTACGATTAATAAAAAAATGTAGTATGCTATGTTATTGAATCTGAAAAAATCAAGTACCATTTTCTCTTGATTCTAACATAAAATATTCAAGTGCCGTTTGATCTTGAATCTAAAAGAAAATCAAGTCACATTGGCTCTTGAATCTAAAGAAGTCAAGAACCATATGCTCTTGAATCTAAACAAATCAAGTACCATTTGCTCTTAAATCTAAAAACTCAAGTGCCATTTGCTCTTGCATCTAAAGAAATCAAGTACCATACGCTCTTGAGTCTAAAAAATCAAGTACCATTTGCTTCTGGATTTAAAAAAATCAAGTACCATATGATCTTAAATCTAAACATATCAAGTACCATTTGCTCTTCATTTTTAAGCATGCAAGCACCGTTTTCTCTTGAATAAAAAAAAAACTAGTACCATTTGCTCTTGAATCTAAAAATCAAGTACCATTTGGTCTTGAATCTGAAAAATCAAGTACCATTTGATCTTGAATATAAAAAAATCAAGAACCATTTGCTCTGGAATCTAAAAAAATCAAGTACCATGTCCTTCTGGATCTAAAAAAAATCAAGTACCATTTGCTCTTGACTTTTAAGCATGGAAGCACCGTTTTCTCTTGAATAAAAAAAATCAAATATCATTTGCTCTTGAATCTAAAGAAATCAAGTACCATATGCTCCCGAATCTAAACAAATCAAGTACCATTTGCTCTTGAATCTAAAAAATCAAGTACCATTTGCTCGTGATTCTAAAAAATCAAGTACCATTTGGTGTTGAATCTAAAAAAAATTAAGAACCATTTGCTCTTGAATCTAGAGAAATCAAGTCCCATATGCTCTTGAATCTAAAAAATCAAGTACCATTTACTCGTGATTCTAAAAAATCAAGTACCATTTGGTGTTGAATCTAAAAAAAATTAAGAACCATTTGCTCTTGAATCTAAAGAAATCAAGTACCATTTGCCCTTGAATCTAAAGAAATCAAGTACCATTTGCCCTTGAATCTAAAGAAATCAAGTACCATATGCTCTTGAATCTAAACAAATCAAGTACCATTTGCTCGTGATTCTAAAAAATCAAGTACCATTTAGTGTTGAATCTAAAAAAAAATCAAGAACCATTTGCTCTTGAACGTAAAAATATCAAGTACCATTTGCTCTTGATTCTAAAAAAATCAAGTACTATTTGCTCTTGAATCTAAAACATTCAAGTACCGTTTGCTTTAGAATCTAAAAAAATCAAGTACCATTTGCTCTTGAACCTAAAAAAATCGAGTACCATTTGCTCTAGAAATGTTTATTTCTAAATTTGACCGAAATTCCGCCTGTCTCATCGGAGGGTGTAGCCTGCGGATCGTCGTGGTGGGGGAAAATTGTCGGGGGAACGAACACGCGATAAAGCTCGCCCGCGGTTAATTCTGCGAGGTTCGATGTCGGACCATCGTCCTTTTCATTGGTCGATTACGAGGGCTCGTAGGCGTGGACAACTCGCACAGTAGGTTTTCTTTCTCTTTCCTCTTTTTGCCGTCATTGCGGAGTCAAACGTCCCCTCTCGCTCCCTCCGACTCCCTCCTCACCGTCGACTCGTATTCCCCTCTCGCCCCCCTCGCTGTGGGTACAGATGTTAATCCCGTTCCACTCTACCTGGCGAAGGTGCGGTGGGATTTCTCGTGTTGCGTGAATGTCGGCGGGGCGGGGGAGCGAGGGAGGGGAAGTGCGGCGGGTTCCATCCAACATCACGGCACACCGTTTCACGCAGCCGCGGCGAACGGCTCTTAAAACAGAACGCTCACAGTCGTTTCGACGCTTTCCATCTCGTGGATTGTTACTCATATCTTTCCGTATAAAGAAAGAAAAAAAACAACGTCTTTTCGATCAATCTTCAAGGAATTTTCACTCTCATCGGCGAGCTCCAGAGAAAGAGATAGGGAGAGAGAGAGTGAGAGAGAGAGAGAGAGAGAGAGAGGGTGAGAAAAAGGGCCGAGGAGGGAGCAAGAGAGACGAGAAAAAAAACGGGACTACGATCACTCAAAGCGCACTAACTTTTTCTGCCGATTTTGCCGAATCGCCTCATCGTCGGCACAAGAAACGCACGTGCCACGTACGTCGGAAAAGTTCGCCGCGGATGAAGTGAAGTGTTTGAGCCCTCGAGAGTTCGGCAGCCGCGGCCGTACGCGTCACCGAAAACGGGCCGTTTTTTTTCGAGCCGAAGAAAAAATCGGTGGAAAATCGAGACACCAAAAACTATCGGGACGCTCGCTTTTGAAAGTTCGGTGACCGTTCGTGGGTCGAGAAAAAAAACTCGACGAATGTGCGCGTGTGTGTGTGGCGGTGATCTCCGCACGGAGTGACGTACCCGAGAGTCCGATCGGCCGTCGATTCGGCCCTTTGTACTTACGGGCCGTAGAATATCCGTCGGCAACCCCAACGAATTTCGGCGCAATTTGGAACGTTAATCGATCTTCGCTGAGGCTTTTTTGAGAGCGCGAGCGCGCGTGATTCGCCGTTCGGTGCACGAGAAGGTTGAGCGACGGCCAGGACGCGTGGGCCTACGCGGTCGAAAGAATCGGCACTCTGCTTTTATTTCGGGCCGAACTTTTGGTCTTCGCGAATTGATCCGACGCGACTCTCGTCAAACCCTGTGACTTTGTATTCTTTTTTTGTTGCTGCTTTTGTCTTCGCTTGCCGTTTTTGTTGCAATACTCGAGTGATCGGCAACGAGGCCCTCGGTGTTCGGCGCATTGACGGAAAATCGCGCCGCTCCCGGCGACGAGCGTGTAATCCTGTCGACGCAGAAGGGTGAGTAAACTTTCGGTTATCCGGGATGATGATGGAAACGAAAAAATTCGGGGCCTTTAGTCCTACGTTGACACTTTGTCAATTGACTGGGCCATTTTGACCCGGACGATTTTCAAATGAAATACGCACATCTCCAAAAGTAAAAATTTTCAATAATTTTTCACGGTGAATTATTTTGATATTTTTCGAATTTTAATTATGCAGACGTATTGAGCAATGTTTAAAGTCTATCCCTGATTTTTTTCAATGAACACCGACCGAAGGGCTGTTAAGGGGCTATACCAGTGTGAACGCTGAAAATTTGGGTGATTTTCGGGAATTTTTTGGAAGAAAAGTACTCAATTGAATGTTTCGGAAAATTAATAATATATTTGGCTATATTTGAACTATATTACATCATTTTTTCATTGAAAAATATTGAGATCCAAGCAACTTATGCGATGCCTTCGGAGGCGCCAAAAAAAAGTTCCTCCGCTGCTGACGTGATTTCGGCCGATCGAGTAGCTGAAACCGGAAAAGAAAAAAATGTCGTTAAACTGGAAGGTATTTCCTGTACAATGACGTAGGATTTTCGAAAAATATCAATATCTAACAAAATGGCGTAGTTATGAACAAAAAGTCTGTTTTCTTGCCTATAGAATGGTCGTTTTTTTCAATGCCAAATCATTTTAGAGTGAATATATTTAAGAGCACTCAGTTTAAATTGCAAGTCAATCGGATAATTGCTCTTTGAGTTACAATGTCAGCAAATTTTTTAAATCTCATTTCGTACTCTTGAAAGTATAAACTGTCGAAAAAGGCAAGAAAAATCGATTTTTTGATAGGGTTACACTGGTACAGCCCCTTAAGTGTGTCAACGAAGGGTCAAGAATCGCGGGCGGAAACTTTTTCCTCGTATTTTGCACCTTTAATTCGGAATCACTGGTTGCCGATTTCGAGCAATTGGAAAGGTCGAAAGGATTCGGCATTTGGGAAATTGGAAGTATCGAAAGGACCTCATATTGAGGTTCGAAGACATTCAAGGGGCATCACTTTTAAGGGGGTTCAATCGAGAGAAAAAAAATCGTCTATAACGGAAGAAAAAAATATCGTTTTTCGACTTATTCTCCAATCGAATTGACGAGAACGTCCGAATTTCTATTCGACTGTTCGATTCTCTTGATTATTATTTTTGTAAATATTTTATCGAAATAAAAACTGCAATTCGCATCGTGTTTTTGAGAAACGAAGAAAAAAAGACGGGCGTTCGTGCTCGCTCGACTGTCTCGTGCATATGATGAGTTACGTTAATTAGAATTATTAATGAGACTGACGAGTCAACGACGAGAGCGCGCGCGCGCGGGTGCAACCGCAGCATAATGAATTTGAGAGCGCGCACGCTCGCAAACGTATCCTGCTAATGAAACTCGTACAGCCAAAGTAAGCCGTGCGTGCCAGCAACACCACAAAAAATCAAAACATTCACGAAGAAAAAAAAACATCGATCATGCGCACCTATTTTTCACACGTTTATTCCGATAAATATTCATACATTTTTTTCAAATGAATTCTGCATCGGGCCTGGAAAATCTGCGAATAAAAAAATCCCAAGATTGCCAAGCTGAAAAACCATTGATCATGCACAATTGAATCATTTTTTTTTCAAAATTATTCTTTTTGGCCACGAGATATTCATTTTAATGCTAATAGGAATTACTATCATTATATTATTAATCAAAATTATTATTTATCTCGATTAGAAAACTGGAAATTCCTACTATCAATTTGCCTTCACAAGATGGTTTAAATACATTTTTCGATTATTTTGATCAATCTGAAAACTGGAAATTATCATTAATCTGGAGACTGCAATTATTTTTGTAAGTTTCGAGAATACCAATGCGAAGAAAAATATCCCAAAACCGAGAAAAGTAATTTTTTTCTGTTCGGAATTTCCCCAAATATTGACGACGAAATGAAGCTCACATTTTCTGACGCTCGAGTGTGTTTTTTCCTACAAGCACGCGAAAGCTTTCACTAGAAATGCGCGAATAAAATACAGAATTTTGATAATTATGAGGCGCAGTTTCTTGAGGATTTTTTTGAGTATGCTGAACAAAAATATCAGTTACGAGGACTCGGGGGCTCGGCAACTTCTTGCGAAAGGATCCATATACCTATGTGCAGCTTTGCCACGAGCACGTCTTGAGCTTTTGCTCAGCAATGTCCTGAAGCTTTTTCCTCCTGGCCGGGACAACTCATCTCAGAAACTCGTAATAAGAAAGAGAACGTGGTCAATGATGGCGTCGAGAGAACCGCACGTCCACCCGCTTTTAATTGGATTTTATTAGACTAATTCATTTTCGTTGTTAGTGACTGTAATATATATATATATATATATATATATATATATATATATATATATATATATATATATATATATATATATACACATATATATATATATATATATATATATATATATATATATATATATAGTAAGGATAAAACGGACGAGGCGTGTGTTCGTCCTCATCGTTGCCCCCGAGGCGTGTCGATCCTTGAATTTTTACTTATTTATTTACTCCTTTTATTATTATATTCTTTCTCCCTTGTTCTTCTATGCATCATTCGAGCTTTTTCTTTTCTTTCTCTCTTCTTACAGTTCCTTTTTTTTTCATTTTTTATTCTCCGTGTCTCGAGCCAGCGAATATTTGCATATAAATAATAAGTCGGAGTCCCTCCGACGAGGCCTGAAAGTTGAAAATTCCTTTTTTTTCGCTCCATCTCTCTTTCTTTCTCCTTTGATATTCGTTGCAGGAGTTCGGAGGATCGTAAAATCATATTTCGGGAGATCCTCCTTTTCGGACGATAATTCTGATATTTTTATGAATTCATTCGGACTCGGGCGTGTTTTTTTTATCTTGTTTTTTTCCTCAAAGTATTTCGTGATTTTTCGGTATAATCTGACGATCGTTGCGATCGCAACTGACAGGTGCACTCGACTCGCGTACAAAGTGGATTTATATGCAAAACGAAGAAGAAGAAAAAAACATTGGAAATTTGTGTTTCGAATGTTGAACAAATATTTTTTGTTTCCCGTGTTAATATTGAAGTTTATACTTGTCGATTAGTTTGACCAGATGTTCCGTACGAAGAGAACGCGAAACGAAGGTGTATATGGATTGAAAAGAAATTAATTTTTTTCTTAAACAAGTGCACCGAGTCTATGGAATTATCGGGCAAAGAATATCGAGCGTTTGGTTTTCTCGCAAAGCCTACAATTAGGAAGCAACCTGATGGATTTTAACTAGCCCGATGAATGACAGACGAGGTATTTTCATCATTGGCATACAGCGAGGTTTCGTTTTTTTTTCTTCTTAAAATACATCACGGCTTGATGCCCACGAATTTATCGTTTTACCGAGAAATCCATCGCTGATTCATTAATAATTGTCGTCTTTTTGTTAATTTTTTTTCGTTTTTTTTTTGTTGGTTTATTCGTCAGAGGCTCTCGCCCATTTCTCAACCGTGTATTTTCTTCGAGTATATACGTATATATTTGTCAATAGCGCGCGCGGAAAGTCGTCGTTCAATGAGGCGCGAAATTCTCCGGGGAGTATTGCTGCGCGGAAAAAAAAGCATTGCCCGTTCGATCGCGTGCTCGCTCCTATGTCTATCTGTATACGTCGATTGATAATTTTGTAAGATCGACCAGGTGTCTCGTATATACCCGGACCGCAGAATTCATTCTTGCGATAGGCCCCGCAATAATTCACGATAGTTTTTCGAATGAGGCGGTGAGAGTTGCGCTTGCGTAACGCAAAGAAAAGCCATCGGTCATTTTCACCTGACTACATTTTAGCGATATTGCAAAACTGCGGTGTCCGTGGATTCCTTTTTTCTGTGCAAACTTAAGGTGGTAGGGTAAGAATACAATGCTGAGACCATGTCCATTACTATTGGACATTTTTCAAAACGGTTTTGGAAATATTTATCAATTTTGAACAATTTTAAAAACAGTTTTGGATATATCTATCGATTTTGGAAAAAAAATTAAATGGTTTTGGAGATGTCTGTCAATTTTGGAAATTTTTCAAAAAGGTTTTGGAAATGTCTATCAATTTTAAAAATTTTGAAAACGGTTTTGGACATTTCTACCATTTTTGTAAATTTTGCAAAACGGTTTTGTAAATGTCTATCAATTTTGGCAATTTTTCAGAATGGTTTTGGAAATTTCTATCAATTTTGGACATTTTTCAAAACGGTTTTGGAAATGTCTATAAATTTTGGAAATTCTTAAGAACGGTTTTGGAACAGTCTTTTCGTATTGGAAATTTTTTAAAACGGTTTTGAAAATGTCTATCAATATTGGAAATTTTTCAAAACGTTTTTGAAAATATCTGTCAATTTTGGAAATTTTTCAAAACTTTTTTGGCAGTGTCCATCAATGTTGGATATTTTTCACACTTCCAGAATTTCCCTGCCCGTATGTGGATCCGTCAAATCTCTGTAACTCTTTTTTCGCGTCAATTTTCCACCGATCACTCGCGCACGTTTATCAATTCGCCTTGTCTTATCTGCAACGTTAAAAAAAATCTTACCGACTTTCATATACGTGCAGAGGAAAATACACAATTCGTTGGAAAGATTTGCGTCTGAGTGGCGGCGTTGGAGAAACGAGTGTAGCCTCGATTTTTTTAATTCATAAGAAAACATACTTGTGTTTTCGTTTTTTATTGAAGTATATTGGATTGATGCTACAATTGGTCGTTTTGTGGGATGGAAAACGAATGCGATTTGTTGGGATTAATGTTCTCGCGGTATTCCGGCACTCGCCGATTCTCGAGGACTACATTGTACCATCCACAGCTGTCTTTGCAAATTAGTTCTTCCGGTTGTTTTTGAAGCTCGTAGCTTGCTTTGTTTTTGCATTCTTTTCGATACCGATCCAGTTTACATTCGAAAAGGAGCTACCATTTTTTAGGCAGTTTCCAAGCCGCTGAGGCCGCTGAAACAGCTTTTGGAAAAATCAATTGATGGAGGTGGGTTTCGAACCTGGGTATTGGGAAAAACGTGTTTTCTGTATATATATAAAAAAAATGCTGTACATGATAAAGAATAACATAGTTTTTTTGCATCGTAAAAAAACACATTCTTCACATGATTAGAAATTAAATGGTTGTTTACATATTTAAAAAAATCCCATTCTCTATATAATTAAAAATGAAATGGTTTTTTTATGTATTTAACGGGTTACCCCCACTTGTAGCGCAAAAAAGGCCTTTTTCATGAATTTTTTTTAAAGAAAACTACAAAACTTTTTTAATCGATCAATATACCATCTTAAAGAACACATCTTGAAGAACTTTCAGTAATTTTTTTATTGAAAAATATTACATTGTTTAGTGGCAAATGGCCATCAATGAAATAATGTTTTTATATACACGGTTTGCGGTGACCAACATTGCGGCGAAGTGGATCATCTGAAAAAAAAATGCGGATGGATTTAGTCAAATATAAGTATAAACTAGTCTTTAATCGAAGGATTTTAAAAAATATTCATTTTTCACAAAATGGCGGACAGTCAAAGTTAATGGTTCGATTGTAACGAAAAAAAACAGCCGTTTTTTGGCTATAAAACGGCCATTTTTTTCGAAAAAAAAATCGAACGATTAAAGACGACATTTTTATGTATTAAATAAGCCTGCAAAATTTCAAGAAGATCGGTTCATTAGTGTTCGAGTAATCTTGGTCACCGACTTCAGAAATGCCATTTTGAGAAAAACGCGTTTAAAGTTTCAATTTCAGTTTACACGAAGAAAATATTTTTTTTTTGTAAACTTACATAGAGTCATCTATTCCTTTATACTTATACTTAAAAAAAATGCAAAAAAAAATCGATTTTTTCAAAATAGCAAGTGGGGGTAACCCCTTAAAAAACCCATTCTCTATAGAATTAAAAAGAAAATGTTTTTTTTTAAATATATTTAGAACAACTCATTCTCTATGTAATTATACTTTTTTTCGTTCGGACAGTAAGTCGTGCGAGTCACCTCTCGAGTGCAAAAGGTTAAAAAAAAACATTCTCCAAATAATTTAAAGCAAAATGGTTTTTCATATATTAAAAAATCACATTCTCCGTATTATTAAAAATAAAATTAGTTTCTAAATAAATCGAAAGAATATATAAAAAATATCGAAAACAAAAACTGCGTTTTTTTAAAATATAAAGTAACATCGAATAAAACCGTTTCCTATATAATTTGTATTTTGACATTATTAGTGAAATATTTCTAATTAATTTTTGTTTTTTCTCAAAGCAATCGAAAATGTGTACCACAATGATGCTTTTACTTAGCACTGTGCACAACAACGTCAAATGGGCGATGAGGCCGTTGATAACGGTAATTGTCCGTTTATTGTAATAGGCTCGATCCATAATTTACGCCAAATGACAACCCTCGAACAAACGAGTACAACGTTGAGCGATTAAAAAAATAAAGAATTGTCGCAACGGGCGCCAAAGCTTCGTGAATAATTACCGTAAATTGTAGCCTCATTTGAGGAACACATAATTCGATCATTAGGCCAAATATGGGACTGACGATTATGATAATTATTTAATCGACCCGGAGATAAGGTTTCGCTTCGGCATTATCACTTTTAATGGATGTATAGGAATTGTGCAAACAACGGCCTGTTCGTCATCCACGTGTTAACAAATTTAGGCTCAACTTCACGACGAGAACTGCGTCTCTTCGGCTCTCATGCTGTTTCATCACTTTGCTCATCACTTTCATCACTTTGCTCTTTTTTTTCCTCGACAGTAAAATGAACCAGTAGTAAAATTAACTAATTTCTCCCGAGTCGCCCGGAGTAGGACAATTTTTCGACTCGAAAAGTGGCGAGCTCCCAGGGTGATTATTTAGATAAGTGACTTTTCGAAAAACGAGCCTAACCTTTTTTGTTGCAATTTTCTCATTTATTGGGTTATACATTATTTTTGTTCAGTCGGGGGAAAGTGCAATTCACGCTCCCCCCTCCCCATAAAAAATTATGGGGTTTTGGAGTTCGCGGAAACACATGATAAAATTGGCGTTTTTAACACTTCGACGCCTATATAGGATATGTGTGGGTTTTTGAAAAATTCGAAATTATTTTTAACGATCTTTTGCTCATAAAAAATTGTTAATGAACATTTTCAGCTTCTCCCGATTGAATATCATCATTTATAACTTAATAAATTAGACAATAGCAACAAAAATTATCTGTAAAGTCACTTATCTAAAGAATTACCGCTACCAGCAAGCAGATCTATTTTTTTCGACGTTTCGCATTATTCGAGACGCCTGCCCGGATACACGATCAAAGAATCTTTTAACAGTCGTACGACTCTTTTAAGAACGTACGATCTTTAAGAGATCGTACGTTCGACTGCAGGATGATCGTGCTAAATCGGGTGTTTTCTGGCTTCAATAATTATTAAGGTGGTGCGACATATGATAAAAACACTTTTCGGAACAATGTCGATTCCGAGCACTGCCTCAATATTGATTTCAACTTTTTTTTTCAACGATTCTCTTCATCCAAAAATCATGTAACGATCGATGTTATGGAGAGGCACCACCAGAACATGTAACCTCATTATTAAAACTCCAGTTATTTTGGCTAAATTTGCGAAATTGGCTGTACCTCAAAATCAGTCGAAATATTTTTCCATCAATTCTTATCATTCAAACATCATTCGACAATTAATTTTATCAAGGGGGAATGGCAGAAGGCAAACCCAAAGAAAAAACTACTAGTTTTTTCTTTGGGTTATTGATTTATTATTAAGTATAGTATTTTTTATTTATAAATTTATAATTTAATTAAGGTGCGCCAATTTTTGTTAGGGTTAATACCGCTACTGTACAATAAATCAGGACAATTTATGTCTTCAGATCACTACTTGTGTGCAATAAAAGTTTGTCTGGATTTTAGGGCCTGCCCTTCTATAATAAATCGCAATATTTTTTTGAGTTAATAAAATCGTTGGAAATATTTTTTAACGCTTTTGAAGTGCAATCGTAATTTGACGGATTTACGTGGTATTTTGAACTGCTCACTCTTGGAGTCGTCTGTACGAGGCCGTTAAACAAAATACGAAAACGCATATACGTAGACATATTTTATATATATATATATATATATATATATATATATATATATATATATATATATATATATATATATATATATATATATAAACCGGTGCGATGGTCTAGTGGTTAGCGTGCTCGCCACTAAACCAGCGGACCGGGAGGTCGCGGGTTCGAATCCCAGTCGCGTACATTTCGTCGTGAAATGTTTTTCTTCGGCATTTCGCGGCGAAATAAGACTAGTTCCACGACTGGGGGGCGAACTCGATGACCCGCTGTATTGGTATAGGTTTTCCGCAGTTTCCCTATACCCATGACAGAAATGTCATGATGAATATGATACAGAGGGGGAAGTCGGCTGCGGCCGCAAGAAGGGGCGAACAGGGGAAAGATGGAGAAGAAAAGGAGTAAACAGTAGAGGAAATAATGGTCATAATGATGGGAAAGAATAGGTAACAAACGCGACAAGCGTGTACCTAAGGAAAAAACCAATTAAAAAAAAACATATATATATATGTACGTATAAATGTGGACAATTAATGTATTTAGCTCACTACTAGTGTGCAATAACAACGTGCCTACGTTTGTAGGGCTTGCTTTTCCATAACTATTGAGCGTCATATCTTTTTAAGTAAAAAAAATCGTTGAAAAAAATGTCGACCAGTTTTGAAGTGCAATCGTAATTTGACGTATTTACGTATTAGTTTGAATCCTTCACTCTTGGAGTCTATACGAGAGCGTTAAGGGGCTACATCTCCCTAGAGGCCCGAAAAATGGCAAAATTTCGTTTTTTTTTTTCTGGGAAACGGTCGGTGCAAAAGAAACGCATTTTTTTTTAACACGAAGGTACATATATTGAGAGCCTTTAAACAAAATACAAAAACTCATATACCTAGACACATTTTAAATATATGTACCCGAGTAGAAATTGTGCTAGCCTGTCTGAGTTACTACCTAGTGACTGGCTCGCCCAATTGAGCTCATACGTACTGGCCAATAGTTACCTCGCTATGAGCTAGTAATATTCTGAATGTTTTGTTACCCAGCCCTTGTTCAGTCACTGTGGGCAGTGACTGAACAAGCCGATCTTGGTCACACATGACAAAGAGAGGTTATGTGACTGCCGAGAGTTCCATCGAGCGATTGGCTCATGGCTAGCTAGCCAACTTGAGTTTCACTTGAGTTTCAGTTACTAGACGACTAAAGCGTTACAAGGCTGGGTACCAAAGAGCTAAAACGACTAGCTAATGGCGATTCGAAACATAACTCTACTAGCTGGTGGCTAGGCGGTGATGAGTTACATCATCCACTCGGTTATTTCTGATTTTTACATATATATATATTTACCGGGTGTCCCAAAACTAAACGCGTTCTCTAGAATGGGGAGTTGGGGTCGTAATTCTGAGTCGATTGATATAAGCATGTGTGGATCTCAGATCAACACCTGAATTATTATTAATTCTTAGAGACAGGCCAATCAGGTGCGCCCGCCTTTAACGGAGACTTTGTCCTTGGAGTGCCATATTTCAGGTGTTTACATTTTATTTTTTTTTAAGGAAACGAGTAAAGCTTTTTGAGTGCGGTTTTTTCTTGCTTTTATTCATGATATACAGAACGTTAAAAAATTTTTTTTTGAAAAAACAACCAAAATGGCGGCCGTTGCAGCTCCGCGAAAACAGGTCCTCAAATCGCGGGAGGTAAACGGCTGACATCACTGCCCCCTCTTTGTTGATCTGAAACATAAATCCAAAGCATATTATGAATCTGCGACCCTTTGGTCATGGAATGACGGATGGGTTTTTCGTTTAGTACAAATTTCGGAAAATGGCGGCAATTTAAAAAAAATCGAATTTTCGCGTTTTTTTTCGCATAAAAAGATAAATAATAAATGCAAAAATGTATCTATCGAAAAAACGATCCGTCATTCCGTGAAGACATATTTTCTGAGTATGCTCTCCAAATTTCAGGTCGATATGTTAATTACAGCGGTCAGGAGAATGTCAGCCATTTTTAAAAACGTGTTTTCGAGAAAAACGCGTTTATAATTTTGTAATGTGTTTACACAAATGTGTTTATAATTACCGCTAATCGGCAATGCCTGGTCCATAGAGGCATCCCTCCTCTTCTTCTAGCTGCTCATGAGCTCAAATTGATTTTTTGAAAATTTCAAGGACAAAGTCTCTTTTAAAAATTAATAATAATTCAGGGATTGAACTGAGACCCACACATGCTTATATCAATCGACTCAGAATTTCACCCCCAACCCCCCATTTCAAGGAACGCACTCAGTTCTGAGACACCCTGTATATATGTGTGTGTGTGTGTGTGTGTGTGTATATATATACAAATGTGGACAATTAATGTATTCAGATCACTACTAGTGATCAATAAAAGTTTGTCTGGGTTTTCAGGGCTTGTTCTTCCATAATATTAATCGTTAAATTTTTTAAAGTGAAAAATAATCGTTGAACAAATTCTGACCGATTTAGAAGTGCAATCGTAGTTTGACGGATGTACGTATTATTTTGAATTACTCACTCTTGGAGTCGTCTGTACGGGAGCGTTGAACACAATACGAAAACGCATATACGTAGACACATTTGATATATATATGTGTGTATATATGTATACCTGTATAATTCTAGGAAAGACTCCCCGAGCTCGCGACAAGATAGCAAAGCTCGTAACTCTTCACCCGCAGCTTTGACAAAAAGAAGAAATTAACATTGGAAATTTGGTAGATAAATTCTGCCGCGAAGAGACTTGGATGTACAGTGCGTGGCTTTAGAGGTGCGAGTAATTCTGCCCAGAAGAATTGGGCAATACGATTTCTTCTTCCTCTTCTTTTTTATCATATTTTTTTGTTTGTTCGTCCAGCAAGCTGAGAGGCGATTTTATGAGTAATGCACTCTGCTCTCGTTCTTCGCTCGAATCTCCTCGCGGAGTGTCCTCTTATTTTATCCTCGCGGCCAGGTCACTCCCAAAGCCTTCACGTCGACTTCTGTCCTCCCTGAGCCGAGGAACCGATAGAGAGCGTCCCATTAGCGTAATGGCTCTGTGTATAGTCTTTGCTCGCGGTCGGCCCCTTAAACTTGCCCCGATATACGCGAGCCGCACTTGTGTAATGCTTTATCTCGAACCATCTTGCCCCCCCCCCCCTTCGGGAACTCGCGATCCATTTTCACCGAGTACACTCGATGGAATATTTTTCCGATTTTTCTCGACAAATTATTGTTCCTGTTTTTCTGGATCAAATATTTTTGTCATTTTTCTCGATCAAATATTTTCGTCATTCTTCTCGATCAAATATTTTTGTCATTTACCTAAATCAAATATTTTCCAGATTTTTCGCGATCAAATATTGATTTTTCTGATTTCTCTCGATCGAGTATTTATTTTTAAAATTCTTCTCGATAGAATATTTATTTTTCGGATGTTTTTCGATTAAATATGTATTTTTCCGATTTCTCTTGACAAAATATTTATCCAATTACGCTCGATCGAATATTTATTTTCCGATTTTTCTTGTTAAAATATTTATTTTTCTGATTTTTCTCGATGAAATATTTTTTCCTTTGATTTTTCTTCATAAAATATTAATTTTTCTCAATGAAATATTTCTTCCTCCGATTGTTCTTCATAAAATATTTATATATCTCGATAAAATATTTCTTCCTCCAATTTTTCTTCATAAATTATTTATTCTCCCGAGTTTCTAGATAACATTTTTTGTTCTAATTTTTGTCGGCTAAATATTTTTCCGAGTTTTCGATTTTTGGCGGAAGCGTTCAACGAATTCGTGCTGTAAGTGGCGGTAGTGTATCGATTCGCGACGAATCATTGGTGGCGAGCATCGCGGAAAATCAATGAATAGAGACGCAATAGTGGCGCGATAAAAGGCCTATTTGGAATCGAATTATACGATAGAACGGTGGTAGCTCGTTTGTTCAACGATCTCTCCGACCAGGCAACATTAGTCCGGTTGAATAATTCTCAATTCGTTTATATAATAGACTAATTGAGCCGCTCGAGACTAATTTCTCCAAGAGGATGTTTGACGAATCGTTGATTAATTCATTCGTGCGTGTTTAATCCGAATGTTCGCCGATCGCGCCTGGCGCTGTTTGGCCAACCTCTAAATTATACACGATAACCGTTTCGTTTCAAGCGTCATTACCGAGTTACCGTCAACCTTAAGGGGTATAAATATCGCAAAATTTTTTTTTCCATTTTCAACGTCGGATGTGCCCCGAGTCCGACACTTCGCGATTTCCGGTCCCCGAGAGACACTCGGGGTTCCGGTCACCTATCCGAGTACTGTCCCCGACCAAGGTTGGTCGACACGTGAGATCGCTGCATTTTTTATCCGATTGTTCAATACGCCGATTTAATTGTCGCCAAGATGAGTCTCGGTCGTTCGGTTAAAAAATAATTTGCAAATCCGACTGTACGAGGAGCCGGGGATCGAACGCGGACCATACTGTATAAGTTTCGCGATAGCGGGGGCAGGTTTTAATAAGAGAAGGATTGAGAGCTTCTCGTTCCACACGGGCCGGAGACACTAGCGCGGGTGAAAGAGCGAGAAGACGGACGCCCGACGAGAGGAAGCAGATAGCAACAATAAATAACTTGTTTCTGTGTGGCGAGGAGCGAGCGGCTAAAAGCATCGTCGCCGATGAAGAGTAAGAAAGAATCGAGGGTGTCTCGTGGAGAAAAGAAAGCGACGGGACGAGAGAGAGAGAGGGAGAGAGAGAGAGAGAGATAGAGCAAAGATTGGCCAGGTACGAATGTTAATAATGCGTGAACGAAGAGAGAATCTCACTGAGTGCTCGGGGAGACTCTTCGGCCACTTCTGATATTCTCTCTCTCTTTCTCTCTCTCTCTCTCTCTCTCTCTCTCTCTCTCTCTCTCTCTCTCTCTCTCTCTCTCTCTCTCTCTCTCTCTCTCTCTCTCTCTCTCTCGCTCTCTCTCTCGTTCTCCTGTCGTACCCCCTTCAGCTGTCGACTTACCATAGCCGGACCACGAATTTTTCCCTTTATTGAATATTAATATCCGATTAGCGTCAAAAAGCGATTTTTATTTTTTCCCTCATCGAGCGCGCAGCCGCACAGCAAACAAATTTGTCAATCAAGCCATTCGTTTAAGGGAGGTTTCCACTTTGTTGGGTAGAATTTTTTTCGATTTTTCACCATTTTTGTTTATGCGACAAATTTAAAATTATGCGACGTTTGTGCATAATTTTATAATTTATAATTTATTATATTATAAATTATAAATTTATGCGACGTTTGAATACAGAATGTTGAAATTTGGTATGTTTGCCAGGCGGTCTTCATTGAACGTGATCATATTTTTTGAAGGTTGACAAAACATGGTAGTGCGAGTGGGAGGAGCCGTGGCGGTGCGCTTAAGTCCTGAACAGGTGATCTGAAGCAGAAAAATCAAACATATTTTTACTTTGTACAATATTGTGTAGAAATCGAATTAGAATCGAGAAGAAAAATTGAAAAATAAAAAAATTTCAAAGGAGAAGTTTAGTTTTTTAGCAAACATTTTTTCAGTGTTTTGTTCATGAAATAGAAACGGTTGAATGTTTTCGGATAATTTTACTTTAACTAATGAAGATGTTTGTTGTGCACGTGCCTGCCGATTTTCATGACGATTGCTCATCTAGAGCGTGTAGGAGCACTTCCGCAAACTTGGAAAACGTGGGTTCGAGAAAAACGCTTTTGAGGCCGTCGGCTAGTGTGAAGACAAAGAAACGCAGTCATTATTCGATTTTTTTCTCAAAAACCATCAGACATAGGCATAGACGTTTCGAGTTTTTGTGGGTTATCAAAGCTGAAATGAAGAACACATACGTTTTTGGAGATTGAAAAAATGTTAATTATTTACAAAATTGCACGTATATTAATATCGCTAGAAAAAATCGATGCCGCCGTTTCTTGGGCATATCTCAGCTTCCAGTAGCCTGAAACGAAAAATTAGAAAATTCTTATGATCTGTAAGCATGTCGCTATTACGTTTACTAGAACGAAAAAAAATTGAATGCATCGCGACGGTGTGATCGAACATAACGATTTTTCATTAAATAGTTATGTAATGTGACGCATTTTCAAAATAGTTAATATATTTTTATCGAGTTGATTCTAGTATACGTAACAGACGCCAGTATACACCACATCTGGTTTAAATTTTAAGTAAATCGGTCGATTAGTTTTCGAAATACCATGCCCAAAAATTGAAAAATGTCGTTTTGAGGAAAAACGCATTCAAGTTGAAGAACGGTACACGCACAGATATGACGAAAGCTTAAAACATACACTCAGCCTATAAAGGCCTATAACTCGGGTAATCTTCCGAATTTTGTAATGGCCCAAAACCGAAAATATCCGGAAAAAATCATACTTTAAGGCGTTACCCCCACTTGTAGCGCAAAAAAGGCCCTTTTCATGCATTTTTTAAAAGAAAACTACAAAACTTTTTTAATCGATCAATATACCATCTTAAAGAACACATCTTGAAGAACTTTCAGTAATTTTTTTATTGAAAAATATTACATTGTTTAGCGGCAAATGGCCGTCAATGAAATAATGTTTTTATATACACGGTTTGCGGTGACCAACATTGCGGCGAAGTGGATCATCTGAAAAAAAAAAATGCGGATGGATTTAGTCAAATATAAGTATAAACTAGTCTTTAATCGAAGGATTTTAAAAAATATTCATTTTTCACAAAATGGCGGACAGTCAAAGTTAATGGTTCGATTTTAACGAAAAAAAATGGCCGTTTTTTGGCTATAAAACGGCCATTTTTTTTCGAAAAAAAAATCGAACGATTAAAGACTACATTTTTATGTATTAAATAAGCCTGCAAAATTTCAAGAAGATCGATTCATTAGTGTTCGAGTAATCTTGGTCACCGACTTCAGAAATGCCATTTTGAGAAAGACGCGTTTAAAGTTTCAATTTCAGTTTACACGAAGAAAATATTTTTTTTTGTAAACTTACATAGAGTCATCTATTCCGGGCATCAAAACAAAACCACTTCAAATTGCACTTCAAAAAAATGCAATAAAAAAATCGATTTTTTCAAAATCGCAAGTGGGGGTAACCCCTTAAGAAAAGTTCATAAAAAAAATGATTTTTTCAACCCATCACCCCAGACAACGGCCTTAAAGTTAAACTGAAGTTTACGTGCGAATAAAACGAAAAGTTTCATACTTACACCCAATCTGCTATGCCAGGACCATAGAGCACACCTTCCCCTTCCGATACCTCCACCGATACATCAACTCAATTTTTTCCTGGCTCATAAAAAAGTAGAAACCTCCCTTAATTTCGCCTACAGGACGTGCGGCTCGATGTTCACCGGGCCGATACTCGGATGGGTGACCGTCCAGCCGGGAAAAATAGTGCGTATCGGCACGGGTTTTTCTCCAGTTTCCCTGTGCCCTCGAGCATCAGGGCATTGGAAATTGAGTGGCATTGGGCTCCTTTCTCTCGGCGGACAGCGAAGTGACATATCCGGGGCAAAAGTGGAAGCGATCGGATCGTAAGAGCCCGGGAAGATTATACATCGAGGGCACGGTGAAATTTAAAAATTGAAATTACTCTCCTACGGCTGCACGGAGAAATATCGATTTATTCTCAACCACAAGCATTCCTTATTTATTCGCATCGGAATACAATTCACGCAAAAGCTTTCAATTTGCCGCGAAACAACAGTTCACCTCTTCGTAATATCATTCACTCAAGCACATTGAATTTGCATCGAGAGTGAAATTCATCATCAAATAAATATGATTTTACCTGAGGCCTGAAAGTGTCGGAGGAGAGAGAGAGAGAGAGAGAGAGAGAGAGAGAGAGAGAGAGAGAGAGAGAGAGTACGATACTCTCGCGAGAAACAAGGATCTTACGCACCACCGGGTGAAATTAGGACAAAGGATATAGAGGAGAGAAAGAAAAAGAAATATCTTGCAGAGATATGGCTGTTCAGAAATTTTTACAACCGTCGGCCGCCGCCCTGTTATTTGCGGGGGTGGCCAGCCTCGGACGGAAGGGAAGAAAAGAGAAATAGAGAGAGAGAACGTGTATTTGCCACTCGGTGTCTCGTGTTTTCTCAATTTTTTAAAGGCTTAAGCCGATGTATATATTCTTGAGTTCTCTCTCTCCTCTCTCTCTCTCTCTCTCCTCTCTCTCTCCTCCTCTCTCTCTCTCTCTCTCTTCCGTAGTTACTAATACTTCGAAGAGCTGAGAGGCAAAAGTAACAACCGGCTATCGATAACTGCCACTTACCTAACTCCATCACTTCCGGTTACGAACTACCGTTTATACGAGTTTACGGCCCACCAGTCACGTTCCTCTGTGACTCGGATACATTCTCTCTCTCTCTCTCTCTCTCTCTCTCTCTCTCTCTCTCTCTCTCTCTCTCTCTCTCTCTCTCTCTCCTCTCTCTCTCTCTCTCTCTCTCTCTCTCTCTCTCTCTCTGTCTCTCTCGCTCTCTCTTTCTTCCCCACACCGCTTACTACCCGTCAATCTCTAATTACTTCTCTGTATCGACCCCCCCCCCCCCCTCTGTTCCCTTCGAAGTTCTCGCTCCATATCCCTCCCCTCTGCCACATGGGTTTGCTACAGTTTACAATTAATATTCTTATGGATTCGAATGATGAAACGGCGGCCACGATAGACAAAACGTCGAATTCGTTTCCCTCGGATCAAAATGTTTCTGATTTCTTGACAATTGATTGAAAAAAAGTTGACCACAGCGAGTTGCTGAAACGTAATCGATTGCGAGTAAGAAATCTTTCGTCTGTTACCACGCATTTTCTATATATATATATATATGTATATATGTATATATATGTATATGTATATGTATATGTATATATATATATATATACGAGTTGAGGCAACAACTATTAGTAATAGAATGATTTTCCAACCTAGCAGATTTAGGAGAAAAGTTTTCCTCCCAAATTGCATAGTTCGAAGGTGGTCATCGAGTCGTGGCGACGAGGGTTATCCAGGTGGATGCACTTCGGAGATTTCAAGTCCACCTCCATTTTTTTTAATGGGACTACTATTTTTTTCCTAGAATTTCATCAACGAACTGAAAATAAGTTTACACACCAAATTTCAAGATGATCGATCAAGATTTAGTAAGAAAGGCTCGATAAAAAAATGCAATTTTTTAAGCCTAGAATCGATTAGAAAAAAAGTTGCAAACACCTGCTCGTTTAGAAGGTTGTGAAAGTGGTGGCCCCACTTTTAATGCACGCTTGCAATCTGATTCGCTTTGATTGCATTGTCTTGTTAATCACAAACTTCTAACTGCTTTCCAAAACAAGTCGATAATATTTTTGATCGCGAACAATGTAAACAAAGCCTCTTTTTAGGCTAAAACATTAAAATTCCTGTTTTATCGATTTGTTATGCTAAATCTTGATCGATCATATTGAAATTTCGAGTGTCGACTTATTTTTAGTTGCTCGATAAAGTTCTGAAAAAAATAGTGTTCCCATTTTTTTAAATGGAGCTGAGTTCGAAATATCCGGAGCGCCTCCACCTGGATGAATCTCGTAGCCACCACTCGATGATCCTCTTCGAACTATGCATCTTTTGTAGACAACGTTTTCTCCCAAGTCTGATAGGCTAGAAAGCACTTCTACTGCTGATAGTTGTTACCTCATCCGGTATACAAACACTAGTGGAATTCATTCTGGACACTTTCAATATAAAATTCGCTTTTTCGATATTTACGCATGAAATGTATATTTTGCTACGTCGAAATGATACTGTAATGTTTTTATTTTAGTCTATAATGCTTCTACTTAATACTTGCCTTAATTAACCTATTTTGATAAGAATATTAAATACAAATGATTATAACTTAAAAATGGTTAATAAATGCGAAAAAAAATGATAATTGTTCAGAGTAAATTCCACTAGTGTGTATATATATATATATATATATATATATATATACATATACATATACATATATAAATACATGCACACTAGTGTAATTAATTCTGGACACTTCAGCATTTTTTTTTTCAATTTCGCATTTATTGATCATTTTTACGTTATAGTCACTATATATATATATATATATATATATATATATATATATATATATATATACCGAGTCTATTAGTTCGCGCTTCGACGATAATTCCATTACGAAATTCTCACCACGTTAAAGTGACATTCGTGCGTGGAAAATCGAGTGATTTCATCACCGAATCAATCCATTGTTCCCTTTCAATCAATTCCTTAATTTCTGTTACGCATACCAACGGGAAGCAATAATAACGAGCAACACCAAAATTAAATCGAGCCAAACGCGAAGCGGTATGTGCGTTTGAAACAAAACGAGTCGATGATGAACATTACACGGGCCCATAGGTAAACCGAGCAAACGCTGAACAACACGCGCCTGTAGACACGAGCTCGACCAAGGCGTTTTCGCATTATTCAACGTGCGCGCGCATACGCGGTGAATAATTTGTATTTTATTTGTATTCCGTGTATTCGGCGAGTGCCCTCATGCGCACTTGCTTACCAATAATTTACCGCAGTACGCGGCATTTGGATAAACGTGAAGATAAAAGAAAAAGCGACTGCACCGAGGTGCGCGAGAACGCAGCGCGTCGTTGTCGTCGTGATGTGACGTTTGCCACGGCAAGTGGAATATTATTCCTTCGTTGTCACTGCGGTTCTAAACGACCCAGGGTCGTTTGATTTTTTTTGCAACTTTTTACGATTTTTTTTGCAAGTCGCGATCTGATTTTTGATATACCAATTTTTGGAACATATTACGCAGTGTTCGAAGTATGTTCGTGATTTTTTTCACGGCCATCCGACTGATAGGCTTGTCACACTAGGTCAGATTGACCCAGTGTGACAACGAAGGGTTACACGGGCTTTTGGCGCGGTGTGGGTGCACACCCAGGTAGGAATTGACGATGAAAAAAGGGCTCGCCAAGCTCTGAAACAAGGCTCACATTTTTTAATTCAGACTGAGCACCAGCCTGATTTCAGGCCTAGCTGAACCTCTGAGTGATAACGCGGTTTCAGGCTCTTGCACACAGGCTTGACCAAAGGCTGGTAGAAAAGCCTGTACTAAGCCTGAAACGACGAAACAACAAGGCTCAAAACGAGCCTTAATGAAGCCTTCACGAGCAATTATGACCAGGCTTTTCCCAAACTCTTCCCGAGGCTATATGAGGCCTGTTTTTAGTTTTCTATATTCTACATTGGGGTAAATTTAATAAATTGGTAAAGAATTCATTTGATTTATTATATATATTTATTATTTGTTATATTATTTGTTACAAAATATATATAAAAAATATTTTTAAAAACAATACTTTATTTTTTTGCGTACTTTTATTTTCATATACACTTTTTTGTGTACCTCATAAATATCGATAAGAGCATATGTTTAAATGTTCTGAGCTGTCTCCTTCGCTTTCGTGCCTTCGTGCCTTCGCACCCGACAAATTTATTGCTAAATTTTTTTTTTCATAAAAGTACAGAAAAAATATTATTTTAAACTTATTTTATTTTATCACAACCTGAAACAAGCCTGCATCCAGCCTTGATTTTTCAGCCTCAAAATTCACCGGCTGAATAAAGCTTGAAATAACCCTGAGTTTAGGCTTAGCAGCCAGTCTTGGTTCCAGACTGCTCCAAACGATGCAATGAAACCTGGGCCAGGTCTGTCTCATTCAGGCTCGGTGAAACAAGGCTCGCACAAGCTTGTTTCCATCGTCAGCCTTTTAATTTCCTACCTGGGCACTTTGATTCTCTTTGATCGCCCTCATAGTATCGCAAATTGTACGATACGTGGGACTGCGGGCAACACTTCGGAGACTTCTCGCTCGTTGCGCGATGTATTGCGAAGTGCCTTGGCGGGCGGGGAAAAACGCGAGAGGAAGTATAAATCTATGGGCAGCACCTGGCGCGAGACTCGCGGCGGCGATTCATTAGCCGTGTCTCCTGACCTCGTCTACTACTTTCTGGCACCTGTAGCTTTTCGCGAACTCGAGACGATAGGCGAACAAAAAAAATGGGAACGTGCCTGAGCAGGCACGTGTGCCATTTCGCTGGCAGGTTGAAAGAAAATGAAGCTGTACGAAGACCACTGTAACGGGTCGGCAGCAGCCTGGGAGAACAGGTCGGATCAATTTTTTTTTCCCCGATGAGAGTATTGCGACGACCGAGTCGGAATTTTAGACAGTATTGATACGTAGTCTTGCCGAACTTAAGTTTTTTTTTAATTGCGAAAAATTGATAATCAACGGAGTTATTGTTATTTCAACCAAGTGCCACCGTTGCTGCGTGGGCGAGCGCTGCAGGTGGTTCAATTTTTTTTTTCTGAAGAGAGCATTGCGACAACGGAGTCGGCATTTTACACAGAATTGATACACAGTCTTGCCGAGCTTAAGTTTTTTTTTCAATTGTGAAAAATTGATAATCAACGGGGTTATTGTTATTTAAACAAAGTGCCACCGTTGCTGCGTGGGCGAGCGCTGTAGGTGGTTCCGACAACGAGGGTGATCTTCAATGAGAAATAAAAAATATACTTTTGGTATACCAATCGCACTTTCGTATGACCGGATACTTTTTTGAAATTTTAAAAATTGCTATGAAATTTTAAATGTAGAAAAAGCGTTCGATTTTCGATCGCGCAAATTCCTTTCATCGTTTGTTATCGACAAATAGATAAACGTATCAAAAAAATTGTCTGGTCATGCGAGAGAAAATGTTGTCGACTGTGCTTCGTCCAAATTTGAAGTGAATTGAACGGATAGATTTTGGGGTACGATTTTCACCGTTCCATGGAAGAGATTCGAGAAAAACTTCCCTTTAGAAAAATCGTCACAACTCAGTCATTTTTCGGAATTTAGGTTATATTATATTCTTGATAGCAAATTCAGGTAAGACCCTAGGCTATCGAACTATGATATTTCAGGCAAATTTTTCACTTTCCAAAAATTTGCCTAAAAAATTGTCAGATAATTGTTAATAACAAATGAACTATACGATATAAAACAAATCCCACGTACTTCCATAGACAATGTATTTTTCAAGATATATTTAACATTTCAAGTGAATCAGTTGAAAATTGTCTGACTTATGTTTCCGGCCAACTTAAAAAATGCAGTTTTGAGATAAACGCTGCACAGCCGCCATTTGGAAATTAATCGCTTCAAAAAAATTATTGTATACAGTCACTGATATGTATGATGAACACTTTTTTTTGGTAATATCGATTTATTTAGTAGTTTTTCTAAAAAAAAAATCCCCAAAAAGCCTATTTTTCGGCCTCTAGAGTGGCCTAATGCCTTAACTATCCTGTCCCCAAAATCAATGAATCCAAAATGTTAAGCAATATACACACACACACACACACACACACACACACACACACACACACACACACACACACACACACACACACACACACACACACACACACACACACACACACACACACACACACACACACACACACACACACACACACACACACACACACACACACACACACACACACACACACACACACACACACACACACACACACACACACACACACACACACACACACACACACACACACACATATATATATATATATATATATATATATTGTAAGAATACACGTTTGATTTCTGCCGCACTATAGTATGTTAAACCAGCACTTGGTCCTGCAGAACACCAGCAGCGGACCCACATGAAAATGATGAGGACCAAAAAAAGGATTCATTTTTTGCATTATATGGTATACATATTTAGCATACGTGTAACCGATTCAGCAGTCCCTTCGCATATATATATATATATATGCACGAACGAGAGAGAGGGGGAGAGAGGACCCTGGGCATCACTAGTACATACGTAATAACGTGCAAATTTATTCCTCCGCCACGCTCGCCCGTTTACGTCACGTATAATCCAAGCGAACGCTCCGGGCATCCCTCTCGCGTCCCTTACGCTGCGTTATATCATTCCTTTTATATATACTCGTATACATGTGTATATATATATATATATATATATATATATATATATATATATATATATATATATATATATATATATTGTAAGCAAGCCGATATACACCGTGCGTGTAAAATATGATATTACATACATACGTATATATACATATGTACAATACGCTACAAGCGCGTATCAATTAACCCTGCGAAAGTGCCGCGGGTTATCGCACACCCACGGCGTTTCACGGACGCTAAGAAGAATCGCTTTTCCTGCCGCGATCGGGCACCTTCAATTTATCCTTTAATAATGAAAAATTGCTTGATTGGCCATTAGCAATTACACGCCGGATCCTCTTCCCCCCACAGCGAGAAGTATTTTCCCTCCGCGTATTCACGTGTAATAACGTGAGATATTCCGTCGTTCGCACACACGCACGTGTGTCCACGCGTACGTGTGTACGCGAAGATGAATGAGAAATTATCGCGCAACGCGGCCGATTGATCGATCACATTGGCATTCGATTTTCCGCGGTGACTGTGGTTACTAGGTTTTTTCTTTCGACGAGCGTTTGTCCCAAGGTGATTTTTTGTTGGGCAAGAAGATCCGATGGGTTGTCGATTTTCTGGAGATCGAATGCAGCGATTTGTGGTGGTTCGGAAGTCACCCTTAAAATTGGAGGACCTTCTCTGATACACTGGGTCGAAGCAGCTGTAAGGATAAAAACAACGAGTTTCGGCAGAGGCGAGAAAAACTATTTTCCCAGAGTCCTGTCCCAGGCCAGTCCTAAGCTCAACAGGGCAAGACTCTTCCAACCTAACCTCACCTGAAGTCAGCCCGATGGATACGTATGACGTTAAATTGACCGATACTCATGCACGGAGACTCCGTAACTCACAGTTCTCGTGCTGCTCGGCAGAGAAATATTACCGACTCGCTTCTCCTTGCAACATCTCCCGTTGCACAAAACACACCGTCGAGGCTCGCGGTAAACGATGAGCCGAGTGAACGCTCCGTGCTGGGTGACGGTGAATGTTGGCCAAACTTAACGAGAGTCATTGACACAGGCGTTTACTCATTCTCGATGCAGCAACACGCAGCGTTTTCCAGCTGCTGATGATTGTGTAAAAGCATCGGGGCGAACTAAAGAAACGGAATCATACGGGTTACCGGCTCTTTTTGCCACCAATCGCACGCACGTGTGCCCCGAGTGGCAAAGTAAATGAAAGTGGCCCCTGCACGAGAGTAACTGATGAGGTCACGTGTCCCACAAATCTTAACGCATTCAAACGAGCCAACGCTGCATCAAAGTGCAATTGGGTGTATCCCGAGTCCTACTTGGGTATGATAGTTTGCGAAGAAACACTAACACTGTAGTTACAATTGTTCAATGAGCCAGGTACGTTCCAACTGCCTAACATTGGAGGTGCTTAACTACTAATATGGTGTCTGTAGGAATACTGATGTAGCGCACAGGAACGTTGACTATCAGCAGATTTTATAGGACCAGGGAAAAATCAGATGTTTAGGTCCATTTGGGATCAGGTCCATTTAGCATTTGGCATTTAGTTGAGGTCCATTCGGCACTGGATTATGATAATAAGGTACACTTAGCGCTAGATCGATCACCCCACGGCAACCTCATTGTGATAAACCAATCACCTCATTGCGCTGGATCACACATATCATATACACCGAATCAGACCAACCACCCACTGCGTTAGATTGAACAGCACCCACAACCACTTGTGTCAGCTTTACTGGAGCCAAGATAGGCCCACGTATACCATTTAGCCAAAACTAAAATCAAGTTTATCGAAAGTGGATTTTCACGAAAAATGGTCGTGTTGGCACTGAAAGTCATTCGCGCAATGCACATGGATGGCATCCAGCGCGAAACCGCTAATCGTCCTTCCTCTTTGAATCATTACTAGATGATCACCTTCATCCACCTGGAATCTGAACACTTGCGATCACTGCTTTTGAATCGGGAAGGTATAATACTTTCGCGAGAGTTCCAAAGCACTCTCCTACGAGGCATACAATCTACCATTCGCAAACGCAGCGAGGCAACAAAAAAAAACAAATAAGTTGCAGAGTAAAGTCAATATATTACTGGGCTTCATTCCGAAATGTTCGGTACTCACCAGAGACAACCCAACCTTTGCAGCAATCGTGTAATAATTTATTAGTTGCGCGTTTGTCCTCGAAAGCATTTGCCTGGCTCTGTGCGGGTTTGCCTCTGTGTGTTGGTGTTCATGTGAGTTCTGACTTGTGTATCGACGTGTGCGCGAGGGAGGAACGGGACAGCAAAAGATGGACGATTCGGGGGAATAGATCGGTGGAACATGTGTCTCGGGGGCCGAGGAAAGAGACGAGGAAAATTAGCTGCACGGTGGCAGGTAGTGGTTAGCTCGAGTGAGCTCCCAGTTAATGACAACCCCTGCCAGCCCGCGAACCTGCCTTTGCCCTGCCTGTTCCATGCATCAGCTGTCCACCATTTCTTCGATGCTCCTGTAGCCACGCAGAATAGTGTTTTGCTATATCCTCTTCTCTTCCCCTCGCTCTTCTCCCTCTATGTCTTCCACCTCATCCATTTTATCCGCGCAATCTCAATCCGAGGGCCTATCGCTTTTTCCCGCGATTTACGAAGAGAGATTTTATCGCACACGTGTACCAGCATCTAATGCCCTGCTGTGTCTAATCACTCCCAAATTGAGCCGAAACTCGCCACGACATCCTCGCTGACAGTCCTCTCAAGGACGAAACCAGTGGAGCACCATGACCAATTGCCGCGAGCCCTAATCGCTGAAATGTTTTGTTCTACTCTGGTCGTTATTATTCTTGCGCGGCATAGCTTATTTGCCCAATGACTAGCTACAAGGCTGTCATTCGGCAGCTGATGGAATGTATCGCCACCATGATCTTCCCTCACCCGATTGCAGAGTTCCCAATCTTACTGGTTCCCAATCTTCCAGGTCATTCCCTTTGGACGCCACATTGATTGGCTCTCTTCGGGACAAATTTCACGAGTATCGCTGATTCACTCTTCTGTCCCCAAAATCAGCAGTTGGTTGAACAAGGATTGAGGACAGTTAAGACGCCTAGATGTGTCGGTAACCAACATTCCGTAGATGTGACCGGTTCAACACATCCTTTCCCCACGAGTGCAAGCGTATCTACTCCGAGACTCTTGTTCCTGCGCTATTACAAACTCTAATTACAAGCCGGGTGGCCACGCAGTTGTGGCCTCAGCGAGGAAAGGCCATGGTTCATCATTCAGCCTTGCCTCTGGACAACCTTTCGCGGCTCACCCATTAACGCGAACAGCCGACGATCTTGTAGCAGGATCTTCAACGTTTACCGCGATATCTCTCGAACACACTTTTATTTTCCGTGCCATTTTTGCCTTGCCAAACATCACGCTCGTCCAAACTCACCAGGGGGAGAAATGTTTGTTACGCGTCAGAAGGATTAAACCTGCACACATGTAGGTATCTGCCGCGAGCTTGTGTACTCCGCAGATGTGCACTTGTGGTACATTGGGCGAAGGATCGGATTGCTCGCAACCAGCAGCAGGGCATTTGTTGTGATATCGACTTTTTGACGGCGCTGGGTGGTGACTCGTCTGGAGATTGGGTTTTCCATGGTCGGTTTGGATCCCGCACGACGATGATCTGATATGTGGTCCCATATGTACTTGGTCACCTGGAACCAAGTCAGTACGGAGCTCGAACGATAAAAAATGTGTGTTGCCACGGTGCACTTTTGTTCCTCAGGCCCAACCCGCACCGCGTCACACCGCCACAAAGGCAAAAAGAACTCGCGTTGGGGCGCGTGGAAACGAAATTTCGTGGCTAATTGGGTTTCTACACGCGAGAATGCTTTTCACGTGTTCCAAAGTAAGTTTGTGTGTACTCACAGGTGTGGTACCGGAACACCCTAGCCAGGCCATGGCTCATTGCGGGTGTACGTGCACTCGTATCAGCGGCATTGTACACAGTCGCCAAGGAAACGCCTCGAGTGCCGCTATTGGGCCACAAAAGGTGTTCCGAGCGGAATTTCTCTTTGTTCTTCCGCGCCCGTAGCGATACTTCTTTCCTCGTCTTTCCTATTCCAATAGCTGGGAAGCTGTGCTGTGGGCGAATGTGGCAAAGCAAAAACCATCAACGGTGCACGGGCGATCGTGCTCACTCTTCGCGAATGGCTTTTTTGTATTTCTTGTCGTTGCGGAATGCAAAGAGTTCCAACTGGCAATTGCTCTACTGTATTTGTCCGATGGCCGATGTAACGCGATCACAAGTGGACGCACACAAGGCATTTGTACAATTGTATCTGTAAACATTGCCGATCGATCGAGCCGAGCAATACCGTACATCGGTGAACATTCTCTTCGCCCGAACGTCTTCATCAAGACAGAAAATCCACTGACCATCCCGGGAGTTCGGTAAAGTCACGTGAGATACCGGGGGAGGACGAAAAAAGCAAAGTGGACGAGTCTTTCTTGCGCGCAGTCTCGAGAATCTATAGAAGTTTGTTCGGTAAGGCTGCTGAGTTAGCTTGACTGATGTGTCGCGAGTAAATGCGACAACACCATAATCCAAAACGGTTCAGATATCCGATCGCTCGAGAGAGTTCCTTTCCTTGCTCTGCTCGATACTTGTAAACATTTTTTTCTTCTCTTGCTTGTATCAATTATTTTTTTAAAGATATTTGTTACTGATGTAATGTTTTCAAAAGCTATTTATAAAGAATTCATCACTTTTGCGATAGGCTCACAGAAGACAGACCTTTGGTCTTGAACGTAGCACCTATAAGCAGCGTAAAGCTGTAGCATTTCAGTGACTTACTAACATGGATTTGGTGATTGAACATGCTATGGGTAGAATCCCAGTAACTGGGATTCTACCCATAGCATTCTAGTAACTGGTAAGTGACTAGAACGCTGCTGCAGCATACTGCCTATGCCAAGGTAACCCAAAATCGGATGAAACCCGAGGCTTTTATCCCTCAATGGCCCATAACTCAACTGCCACAATGTCTACCGTTGAATTGCCGATTTTTGAAGCAGGTGCCCCATGGCACCATTCTTGCAGTATCGTGCAGAGTCGCGAGAAAGCTTCGGTCGCGGAAGAGCAATGATTGAAAAGCTCTTTTCCGACGTGTCTTCACGTACGTAGTCAGGATCAACAGCTGTTTTATTCATGAGGCCCGTGGACGGTGGCGGTACCGGTTGATGGGCAGATCTTCGAGGGTTTCTCAAGATCAAGAGACACATATATAAGTAGCCATATACGCGGGGACAGAGGAGGGGGGGAAAAAACGGTCTGAGTGGGTGCAGAATCGTCGATCATCAGGTTCTTTCGTCGATCTTACGCGTACGCGTACATGGAAGCTACAAAGTGCTCTTGTCGACTGTGATATCCTGCAGAGAGTAAAATCGATTGATGGAAGAGAGAGAGAGAGAGAGAGAGATTCCGGTCGCCTATATGGCAACGAGTAGCTGAAGAGATCACGTACCGATTCCACGATGCAACAAATGATCGAGATATACGGCCATTTAAGGTTGGAACACCTGTTTTGTCTTTTATGGAGTCGTTTCGTCGCGAGTCTCCGTAGTCCCTGGCTACTTCGACGTGTCATCCGGTCCCCTTCCTTGTCCAACCGTTTCTCGCTCTCTCCCTTGCTCTTTTGCTCTCTTCCTCGATCATCTGGCATCTTTATTTCCCGCTGAAATTCTCCGGGGACAGGTAACGATTATGTTTGATGACGGGATAATTTAGTTATGCTTCGAAGAATCCCACGGACTCCGCGAGCTGTTCCTTGCGGCTCGTAATACAGCAATTTCTTTCCTCGGACGCGTATTCCACTCGTCACAACTGTTCTAGCAATAATTCGTCGGTATAAAATCACAGTTTATTCAACTACTTTATGATACAGAAGGGCCTTCATCGAACGAAGATTCTCAAAAGATGTCATAAAGAGCTCCAATAGGAAGTCATCCTTTCGAGAAATAACATTTACGGAAATGAAACATCTGGCAACAGACAGAAGCAAGAAGTTCCCAAAAAACAACGCAAATTTCACTAAATTCCACGAGTTCCTCATCAGTTGATCAATTTTTTCCCTCATCGTCCAACTGTTTTCTAGACCCCGCAAGATTCCCCCAACCGGAACCTCCGCGTCCTCCGTCGAAGCTTCGATCCACCTCCAATCGAATGGACACCCCCCAGTGTATCGAGTTCTGGTGAACTGCTCGATCAGTTTTTCCAGTTTCTTTTCACCTCGTTCCACCCAACGGAATGAGAACGAATTCGGAATAACAGTTTAATCGAGCGCATACCTCGATTTCTCTCTCCGGTCAATTTCTCACGAAGGAATGTCCCCGCGGACTCCACTTTCGCGAAAAGAACAAAACGGACGAGAGTAAAGGACGCGACAGATGGTTTGCCTCGTGGATTTTTCGTGGGCACCAAATTTCTGGAGAAAGACTATCGTGCGAGATCCGCGGTCTGACGGAGGGTTGAGGATCGTTTCGTTGATGATGGAACGCGAGGAACTCGCTTGTCGAACGGGCGTCGCGGTCCGATTCAATGGAAATCCAGTCGGCAGTGTCTTTCTAAGCTCTACGCGGTCGCGGCTTCGTAAAAATTGACGAAGAAAAAGGAAACGGTCGCGAAAGACTTGGGTCTGTTCGATGTGCTTGCGAAAGACCGAGAAGTAATAAATACCGGTTGGAAACGAGAGCGAAAGGGACGGAGAGAGAGACAGATCATTTGTCCTTCCTCTTGTGTGACAAAGGAGAAGATGAAACAAGTGAGAGTGGCCCACCGTGGGTGTGCGCCTCCGAAGAGACCGTTCTTTTATACACGGAATTGACTCGTCGTCCAGGGTGCTCCGTACAGTCGAAAATACGGAGGGAGAGGGCTCCAATCGGCGCATAACATCGCGGCTCTTCGAATGGAGAAAGAAGAGGTCCGACACGGCGAGTTTATGTTAAATGGATTAGACAGGGGAATGCGAGCTCTCGATGGATTGCTACCGCAGCGTCTCTCGTTTGCTCCCGCGACGCGTTCCGAGAACGCGCGGTCCATGGGGTTGATCATCGTCAGAGGTCCTCCTTGCGATGTGGAGAAAGCGAGAGAGAGAGAGAGAGAGAGAGAGAGAGAGAGAGAGAGAGAGAGAGAAAGATACTTCACGAATGGTTTTCACGATGGCCTCTTCCCAGTCTTCTCTTCGGAGTCACATCCCTCCGTCATCAAGTAGGCAGATGAAAAAGTGACAGGAATGTGGATGGAGGCATACATACAAGTGCATGTCTACGTATATGTTGGTGTGTGTACGTGTACGTAAATGGATACTCATGGGCCACCTGTGATCGGTACCAGATGGTCCTTTCCAACTTGATCCGTTTGATGTCCGATTTCTATCAATCTCTCTCTCACTTTTTCTTACCTCTCTCACTTTCTCTCTCTTTTCGATGAAATGATCGCCACTCCGATCAATTAAAAATCCAACCCTCTCCAACTGCGTAACAGTTCGATCGAGCTCTTTCGCGCGAACCACGACAAAAAAGAGTCCAGCGTGATGGGCTATTCTAGAAATGAAAGCCTTCACAGTAGAACTTCGTATCTGCATGGAAGAATTTTGGGGAAATTCCTATAAACGTCAAGCTGAAGTATTGCGGAAGATTGGCAATAATCAAATCCAACGTAACTGTCTTCGATGGAATATAAGAAGCTGTCGTCTCCATTAGAATGGACAACCCGGCTGTTTCTAACGAAGAAGATGAAGCTGCTTTCACCTCGATGTCACCATCCCTTTTACCATCTCGTCGGGAGCCATTTGGACCATTGTATCAAAACTTTCATAGCGCTCGAAGGAACTCCTCGTAAATGTGGTTAACCGACAAATTCGTATCGCTCTTTGATTGGCGAGATCCGTCGATTATCCGTGGTCCCACGAGTGGTAAGTTCGCGCCATAAAGAGGATTAGCGAGCGTCATCCAGGAGGTGACGATGCTTAGTATAGGAACGCGCCCACGTGTTCACGGTGATTCGGTTTGGCACGCGCTTCTCTTCCGTGGATACGAGAGACAAGGGGAGGAGGAGAGATAGCACGAGAGAGATGGAAATACGAAGAGATAGAGAAGCAGCGAGAGACAAGGATAAACCGGCGAGGTGTCTCGGAGATACGATCTGGAAGCCTTGGATCCTAATTCAGGGTGTCGTCAGGGTCTCTCGCGCGGGAGACCCTTATTTGTAAGCGGCGACGCTTTCTTCGCCACCGCGGATAACGTGCTCGCAACAGAGACACTCAGAGAGAGAGAGAGAGGGAGAGAGAGAGAGAGAGAGAGAGAGAGAGAGAGAGAGAGAGAGAGAGAGGAGGGAGAGAGTAAGAGAACGGGCGATCACCCGAAGATGAGATCGTATAACGTCAACTGGGTCTTAAGGTGCCAGGGGTGCCATCAGAGAAGAAAAAAAAGGAAGGGGGGCAAAGAAGTCCGAGAGATTTCGGATGAAGACCGGATGCACTTTGCCATCCGCGGGCCTAAACTGGCCCTTCCAAAAACACTCTTTCGCTCAATTATACATCTGTTGATCCTTCGCGAAGGATATTACGATCATATCGTCCTTGTACGCTCTCCTCTCTCTCTCTCTCTCTTTCTCTCTCTCTCTCTCTCTCTCTCTCTCTCTCTCTCTCTCTCTCTCACTTCTCACATACATTTTCAATCCCGCACTACTCACGGACACAATTTAAAAAAACTCGAGAGCTCTCGCTCGAGCAGAAAAACCAAGCGGACCAAAGTAAAATGATGCCTTGAGAGCTCATCACGCGCGGCAGGCGCACAAGCGTGTCCTTGTCTTGCCGAGGTACGGCCGTGCGCCGGGAGAGAGAGTGAGACTTTCCGTTGTTGCCCCGGTACGGTGGAGAGAACTCTTGGATTAATCGAGAACAAGCCAAACACATTATCGAAAGATACCTGAGCAGCAGACGGAGACGCGAGAGGAGACGGAGGACGAGGAGGAGAAGCGGACAGGCCGAGATAGCGTTAGGCGCCACCGCGACAAGGAGAGAGCTAGGAACCACCCATGAAACTCCGAGAATCCGACACCGCGGCTTTTCGAACCGTAAAAGAGAGAAATGCGAGCGGCATCCTCCTTCGTACACACAGTGAGAAAGAGTAATTGGTCGTCGTTCTCGTCCTCTTCCGAAAATATCCTTTCCCTCGCACACTCTCTTTCTCCTTCTCTCTGTGTATTTGGAGAGAGAGAGAGAGAGAGAGAGAGAGAGAGAGAGAGAGAAAGGAGGTTTTGGAACCGTTATATCAATGTGAAGTTGGCTATCATCATATCTGGCTCCTATGATGACTGCTCTCGAAGTTGTACAACGGAATACGAAAAAAAATCTTTGCGCATATATGCATGCATGTGTCTATATATACACAAAAAGATTTTTTGTGTACATTTATTGTTTTTTTGTTTTGTCACAGATGATATAATGCGCAAAGATTATATATATATATATATATATATATATATATATATATATATATATATATATATATATATATATATATATATATATATACATATAGCTTAGGCTCTTAGTTTCAAAACTTTTGAAAAGTTAAAAAAAGGACGCCATGTAATAAAAATCCTCCCAAAAACAATATTGCTTTTTTCATCGTATACAAAATTCTGATTTAACTCAAAATATTTTTACCAAATAGAATAAGAACTTGTGCGCGCGCGTGTGTGTGTGTGTGTGTGTGTGTGTGCGTGTGTGTGTGTGTGTGTGTGTGTAGCTTGAGCTCTTAACTTCAATTCGCAGCAAAGATGGCGTAAAAATTCTAAAAATTGAAAGCACGTTCATATTCTATTTAGTAAAAATATTTTTAGTTAATTCAGTATTTTTTTATACGATCAAACAAGCAATATTGTTTTTGGGAGGATTTTTATCACTTGGCATCCTTTTTTTCACTTTTTAAAAGTAATTTTACAAACTTTTTAAATCTTTGCTGCAAATTGAAGTCAAGAGCCTAAGCTACATATGCAGGGTGTCCCTCTTATCTCTGCCACCCGAAATAACTCGGTAATTATCGACGTCACAAAAAAATGTTCCAGACAAAAGTTGTACGGTGTGAAGAGGGCCATCAAATGCGAGCAATGCGTGCATTTATAAAGTGTAACAACTTTTGTATCAATATCTATAATATAAACCGATCAAAAAATTAATGAAACTAGCCTTTTTAGCGTTTAAAGTGAGAAGACCCCTTAAGGGGGGATTGCCTTTTTTTTCGCAAAATTTACCGCTTTTTGGGAATTTTTTTGTGAAGAAAGTATACAACGGAAAACTTGTGAAACTTGGCATATAGTTTTATTGATCTGTTTACTACATACAAAAAATTTTTTAAACAATTTCATCAAAAAATCCGCCTCCCACCCCCCTCGACGCGCGATGGTCGTTTTTTGATGGTGTCCACGATTACAGCCTTCACGTTCATCCTGCAATAAAAACCCAAAAAGCATTTTACTTTAGACACATATAGCTATCGTTCGATGAAGGGAAAAAAAATTGACGATTTGGTGACGTTTTGAACTTGAAGTATCGATTTTTCGAAAAAAATTGATCGATTTTTTGTTATAAATAAAAAACTATTAAACGTATTGCTTTTTGCTTCATCAAACAATAAAAGGATGTCAGCTGAGCATTCTGTCCAAATTTGAAGGCAATCGGTTGAATAGTTTTTGAGAAATCGTGCACACCATCAAAAAAGGACCATCGCGCGTCGAGGGGGGTGGGAGGCGGATTTTTTGATAAAATTGTTTAAAAATTTTTTTGTATGTAGTAAACAGATCAATAAAACTATATGCCAAGTTTCACAAGTTTTCCGTTGTATACTTTCTTCACAAAAAAATTCCCAAAAAGCGGTAAATCTTGCGAAAAAAAGACAATCCCCCCTTAAGCCCCACTACCACAATAATATCACTATCCTGAATTATTTTCACGCTACAAAAAAGAGCGAAAAGGATTTGAAAAAAATGATTTACAATATTATCAATATTTCGTAGGTTCCATCGCCTCCATGATGTCAATTATTATTTATCCGTCGAAAGATTCGACTGCTCAATAATTCGACACACATGCGCATACCCACACGCACACGTCGCTGTGTGCACTCCCGCATCCGAATCGCGTTGACGGGTTAATCCTCCTTTCTTCCTGGAAGGAACGACAGTCTGAAAAAACGCCGCAGAAAGTTTAACCGTGTAGCTCTCGTAGCCGGGACCGGACGTGGAATCCTCGAAACCAAGGCGACGCGAACCCAAAGGAATCCGGGGCGCGCGGATGTCGCAAGAAGCCGGCACGATATAAGTCGCGATGTCTTTACGACGTTCGTATGCACGAGAGCAGATCAGCCTTCCAAGTGGCGATCAGACGTCATTCCAGATCGTTCGAAATTTTCACGACTCACACGAGGGAATCTTTTTGGACGTCTTTTCCTCGACTTTTTTCCTTATCTCGTTTTACCTCATGCGGCGCAAATGGTTCAGTTCAATTTGCGCTTTCCGAGTATGGCTTGGTTGAATCAAGTGCATGGCGATCTTAACGAATCGATGCTTGGTTCGTAGCTATTTCAATTGTCGGTATTATTTCGAGTGAACAGGTTGCAAAATCGAAATACCGGTATTTCGCTGTTTTTCGATATTTATGGGAAACCTTGATTAAAAAGTGAGACCACAGTATTTATTGAAAATGACCGTCTTTTATTAAGGCGGGAGCCTGAATTGGAAAGTCCGAAAAATCGTTTTTTTATTGCTTAAATCGATTGAAGCGATTGATATTTGATATTGATATTTCCTCCTGTTGAAAACTTTGAAACGCGTATTCTCCAGTGTTCATTTTCACGATTTTTTCAAATTGGCGGACGTAAAGAACTACACGAACTGTTGAATCAAACCTAAGTTTATTTTCTTCAGTATGAAAATCTCTTCTAAGTGAATTAAAAAAGTTTTTAAAAATAATTTTTATAGCACGTTGAAGTGTTTTGTTCAAACACATTTTTTTTAACCCGAGAAAAGTTATGATTTCACGATTTTTTCAGCATTTTCTTAATTCACCCAGAAGAAAAATATATGACGATTGAAAATTTTATTGGTTTATTTGGTTCAGTGAAGAATTACGAGCTCCATCTTTCCCGCCGACTGGGTACTGCAGTGGCAAGACGCACATGGAGTAGGCTGATAAGTCTGAAGTCATTTATCGTTTCAGGTTGAACATTTTTTTATACATTTCAAATATACATGAAAAGATACCTCAATGTTTACTGGGCTTACTTTTTTCCCTTCTAAAGAAATTCCCGAAAAAAAAACACTTTTTTTGGACCTTCTAATTAAGGCGTTACCCCCACTTGAAGCGCAAAAAAGGCCTTTTTCATGAATTTTTTTAAAGAAAACTACAAAACTTTTTCAATCGATCAATATACCATCTTAAAGAACACATCTTGAAGAACTTTCAGTAATTTTTTTATTGAAAAATATTACATTGTTTAGTGGCAAATGGTCGTCAATGAAATAATGTTTTTATATACACGGTTTGCGGTGACCAACATTGCGGCGAAGTGGATCATCTGAAAAAAAATGCGGATGGATTTAGTCAAATATAAGTATAAACTAGTCTTTATCGAAGGATTTAAAAAAATATTCATTTTTCACAAAACGGCGGACAGTCAAAGTTAATGGTTCGATTTTAACGAAAAAAAACGGCCGTTTTTTGGCTATAAAACGGCAATTTTTTTCGAAAAAAAAAATCGAACGATTAAAGACTACATTTTTATGTATTAAATAAGCCTGCAAAATTTCAAGAAGATCGGTTCATTAGTGTTCGAGTAATCTTGGTCACCGACTTCAGAAATGCCATTTTGAGAAAAACGCGTTTAAAGTTTCAATTTCAGTTTACACGAAGAAAATATTTTTTTTTGTAAACTTACATAGAGTCATCTATTCCGGGCCCATACTTCTGTATGGGCCCGGATACTTATACTTCAAAAAATGCAATAAAAAAAAATCGATTTTTTCAAAATCGCAAGTGGGGGTAACCCCTTAAGGTTCCCGCCTTAAGGCGGGAGATATGTTTAGGCGAGAAAAAACGGCTGATTTTCATGATTTTTTTTTCAAAAGGAAAGATTTCTTCACTATTTTTCAGACTTGGGATATGTTTTTACTACTTTTGGCTGTTACATGGTATTTTTTTCTTATTAATCTTTAAAATTGGCGGCGGTATGGCACGATCTACTAAACGGATTGCGGCGGATGTTGTCAGACGGAGTGACACGTGACATCGGCGGGATTAATCTGAAAAAAAAACCAAGATTTTTCTGTCATTAACACTCATACGCAGAATATGAACCAAGAAGAAGTGAGAAATGTTGAAAGTCGATGAAATCGTATGCTTTAAAACAAAAAGATTGAGTTTCTCGAAAAAAATGGTTACATTTGCAATCAAAAATAATTTATTCAATTTTCAAACATATCTAGAGTCATGTTTTGGACAATAAGTTTAGAAAGATCTATACCAAAGTTCATCAGAATCGGTTGATTAGTTTTTTAGTTACACGTCACGCCAGTTTTGAAAATGTAGTATAAAAGACCGTGCCATACCCCCGGCATTTTTAAAGATAACGAAAAATACCATGTAACAGCCCAAAGTAGTAATAAAACCCTTGGTTTCGAAATTTGGCGAAGAAATCTTTCTTTAAAAATAAGCATGAAAATCAGCACATTTTTTCCTCGCCTAAACGCACCTCCCCCTTAAGATCTTTATTTATGATACATTTCTGAGCATACTCTGCTATGGTCTCAAACATATCAAACTCAACATAAAATAAATAAACAAAAAGGAACTTTTATGCAAATCAAATAAGTAGTAAACAATGAAAAATAAAATTAGGCAGTTTTATGCGAGTAAGCGTAGTAGTAGTTACCAGAATGTAAACAAATGGCATAGCTTGTGGCAGGCACGCAACAGCATGGTCACTTTAATAAACGAGCTTGAGATTGTTGAAACAATGATCGCAAAAAGCAGAGGGTAGCTGAAGTTTCGTCTCTTCGAGACAACCTTACCTTATTTTAGTGACAACCTTACCTTACCTAAGCATAGAGGCGTTTGTGCTTCCACATTCGCGGATGAATGAGTGACACTTCGTACATATTTAACGTAGGTAGTAGAATTTTAATGCTGTAAAACCTAGTTTAAAAAAAACACAAGCAAAAGTAACTTAAAGAAAATCGTAAAAATTACAATATTTTAATTTTTCAACACTGTACATATTTACTGTTGGTAATACAATTTTAACGTTGTTAAACGTAGTAAAAAAACGAGCAAAAGTAACTTAAAGGAAATCATAAAAATTACAATAATTACAATAAATTACAATACGATTTTTGCTTCGATGTTCCGGTTTCCCGATATTATCGAAAAACGGTATGTTCTGCAACGAATTGATTTAATTGGCGCAAGTGCAAAAAGAGTGCTGAAGGATCGACGTATTTTCACGTATTTTGTCGACCCCGATCAGGCGGTCAATTTGATGTCAATCGGAAAAGTGGAATTTCCTAGAATAGAAACGAAGTCCAGAGGTGAAAAAAATTGCGTTTGAGTAATTCATCAGGTTTTTAATTTTCGTTCGATTCGTGATTATTACGAGGCTGCTCACAAGTGGAGACGGAAGGGAGATTGAAACAATTAGGGTTTGTTGGAGCGATGCGAAAAAGACAAAGCACATCCGGAACGCGAGACAAATCATTTTTCTCCCTTCTCTTTCTCTCTCTCTCTCTCTCTCTCTCTCTCTCTCTCTCTCTCTCATTCATATATATGTAAATACAGCAGCAGAGTAAGGACAGCTGGCTCATCTAATTGTTATTGTGTCGTAGAAAATTAACTTTAGCGTTACGGGGAGAGCTCGAAAAGAGTCATCGTCGCATACGCAGGAGAGAATTCGCCTCGTTGCACTCGGCGGTCTCTTCTTTTCCACAGGACGATTAAAGAGGCAAAAAGAGGAAAAGAAGGTGGACGAGAGTTAACTTTGTTCTCGTATTTTTATTTCCCGTTTTTTTTTCTTCATTTTATTGTTGCTTCGCCGGTCTTTGGAGAGCCGTGGCGAACGACGCGGTCGACGTGTCGATCTTTATCAGCGGACTAATACCGCAGCGCGCGACTCGTGAGGTCTGCTCCGTGAGTTCAGCGGTTCTACGAGGGATCCGGCTAGTCATACGATGGGCTCGTTTAAACGACGTCTATATATATATATATACATGCATATATACATATATATACACACACACATATATATATATATGAAATGTGTGCACATTACGATTCTATTGAAAACAATTCCCGGTAACGCGACAACTAAACACGCCAGACTATCATTAAGGTCGGCAATTAGTAGAAACCATGAGGGCGGTAAAGGGAGGGGAAGGGAAGTTTGGTCATTGTCGAAAAAATCACGAAATCTTCACAGGTCTTGTTCTAATAAGCCATTATTTCCGAAACTTATTCGTTCGCGAGTTAAGGAGTCCGTCGCGGAAATGACTTTAATTTGGGCACCGAAAAATGGACTTCTGTCAAAGCGCAGGTTTTAGTGCATATTTGAAAAAAAATTCTTCGATTGTCACGAATTGATGGCATAGCATTTTGTACACTTGAAGTATTGGTGTGCTGACATAGTCACTGCGAGCACGTGATTTCGGATTGAAATTCAAATTATGTTGATGGGTCTGTAGCCTGGACCATGGAAAAAGGATCGATTTTCAATATTTCTTTTCTGAGGGGAGTTTTCGAATGACGAGGTAGGGATTTTACACACTATTGATACATAGTTTTGAGAAGATGGAGTTTTTTTAAATGAAAAATATTGATGAAGTTTGAGTTTATTATTGTTTAGACAATGTGCCGGAGGTTGCTGGATGGCCAATCGGTGTGGGAGGTTCCGGCAAATAATGTCATCCGAAATGACAAATAGAAAATGTACTTTTAGTATAATAATAAAATCTTCGGATGATCCGATACTTTTTTGCAGTTTGGAATATTCAGAAAATGGCAAGTTGTGTAACATTTTCCATTTTCCACAAGAAAACAACTTTAAGGGGTTACATCTACCTAGAGGTGCGAAAAAATTGCCAAGTTCCGAAATTTTGTTTCTGGAGAACGGTTGATGAAACTAAACGCATTTTTTTTAACACAAAGGTACATTTTGAGAGTCTTTAAAAAGAATCACCAAAAAAAAACAGAAAAAGAAAAAAAATATGGCCGCCGGCAAATTATGACATTTTTTTCGCGACGTTTGGCGGTGGACACTCCAGCTTAAACGGTCCATCTGGAATCTGAATAACCAAACGGATTATTCAAGTTAGCAATAAATACGAGTCGTTGACGATCGTCGGTTTCGAAAATCATTTTTTTCCACAACGCGGTAACGAATTGAAACTGAAGCGTAAAAAATCTATGAAAAAAGTCGTCTATTTTACGTAACTTAAAAAAAATGAAGATCGTTTTTAAAAAAGTGAGATCTTCAACGACCTTCAAATGTTTCTCACCGTATCTCCTGTAAATTTAGAAACAATCCATCAAGTGGTTGTCGAGATATGGTGGCCACCGACTTTGAAAATAGTGTTTTGAGAAAAACGCGTTTAAACTGTTAGAATCATTCAAACGCATATAAACATCATATAACTGTTAGCTCATTCAATTTTGAGAATATTTCAATTAAATTTTCAGGCAATATAGCTAAAACGTGATATTATCGAATAAAAATACTTTTGGAGGTTTTTTTTTGCCCACCCAGGTATTTAGATGTAGCCATTAATAATTTGTTGTTAAAAAGTGGATAAAAGTATCGAAAAAATAATCTGGTCATACGATGGAAAATGTTATGAACTTTGTCCGACTTTGAAGTGAATCGACGAGTGAATCGATGAAATTTATTCGACGATTTTTTCGGGAAACCATTTTTCTCGGGTCGAATTATCCCCGCATCAAATTTCCTATTATTGATTTCAACATCAACAGGCGCCAGTTCCTACACTTAGCATAACCCAGAATCAATGACGTGGACGTAGTGGGTTCTGGCTACGTTTTTTTCTTGAAAAAAAAAAATTTCTTTAGTTGATTTAAAAAAAATATTAATATTTATATTTAATTCAAACGAACCCAAACAAAAAATTTGTTCATTCGGGATATTGCATTCGAGAAATTGTTCATTCGCAAAATTGTGTACGAGAAACAGTCCGTTCGATTCTCCGTGTTCGGGAAATTGTTCATTCGGGAAATCATTCTTTCGGGAAATTGTATCGAAGAAATTGTCGTTCGGGCAACTGTTTTCGAACTCGTAATAAAATGTGCACACTCGTAATAAAATTCTTCGAATAAACATAATAATGAACATGAATGTGCACACGCATGTAGCCGCACGCATGCATAAGTATACACATATACACGAAGAATGTCAAGGGTGTCGGTTACGGGATCTACAATGAAAATTGGCCGGGCGCGCAATGTCCCAGTCACGCCAGAATCCGTCGGCTAATGGGCTTTAATTGTGCTCCGGTCCCGCGAACGGGCAATTGCCCCGGAGGCGTGCGGCGCGCGAAAGGCCAAGAACAAAGTTGTCAGAACGAGGCGCAGGAAAGGGACAAGGTGGAAGGGTAGGGTTACCTTTTTTTTCTTTCGCTTTTCTTTTTTTTTGTATTTTTTTTTCATCGGCTTTCCTCTCTTCTGGTATATACGTACATATACGTACGCGGGGACAGAACCGCTTGTGACATTCGAGTTAAGATAAGTACAGTTACGGAAATTGAATAATAATTGCTGCTCGAGCCTGCGGGCCGAGACCCCGCAGTCGAACGGAATATATACGTGTGTCATGTTTATAGGTACAAACGTGTATATTCGTGTGTGTGTGTGCGTGTATACGTGTGCCTATTACTATGACGAATTACTGAAGTATAGTGGTGGTGAGGAGCAGGAGAGAGAGAGAGAGAGAGAGAGAAAGAGAGAGAGAGAGAGAGAGAGAGAGAGAGAGAGACTTGGAAGGTTTGTGACGATAAAACGTTCCTACGAATACAACCCTGTACGCGTGTGTGTATATATAAAGGGTGGTTCGAAAAGTGACGTCCAAAAGTAAAATCTACATGTCTTGAATCAATACTTATCCGAATCATCGCCGCGTGTATGTTCCACAATCTTTTTCACTTTTCGAGACAAAAACATTTTTTTCTCGATTTTTCCTGTAACATGGGTGTTCTTATTTTTTGTTCTTTTGTTTGTGTACTTTCTTTTTACAAGGAACATCATTTGAGGTATTCACTTCACGAATGCGAATACTTGAAAATCAACTGATTTTCGTTTATAATTAAGGGGTTACCGCCACTTGCGATTTTGAAAAAATCGATTTTTTGTATTCCATTTTTTGAAGTATAAGTATCCGGAATAGATGACTATGTAAGTTTACAAAAAAAAATATTTTCTTCGTGTAAACTGAAATTGAAACTTTAAACGCGTTTTTCTCAAAGTGGCATTCCTGAAGTCGGTGACCAAGATTACTCGAACACTAATGAACCGATCTTCTTGAAATTTTGCAGGCTTATTTAATACATAAAAATGTAGTCTTTAATCGTTCGATTTTTTTTTCGAAAAAAATGGCCGTTTTATAGCCAAAAAACGGCCGTTTTTTTTCGTTAAAATCGAACCATTAACTTTGACTGTCCGCCATTTTGTGAAAAATGAATATTTTTTAAAATCCTTCGATTAAAGACTAGTGTATACTTATATTTGACTAAATTCATCAACATTTTTTTTCAGATGATCCACTTCGCCGCAATGTTGGTCACCGCAAACCGTGTATATAAAAACATTATTTCATTGACGGCCATTTGCCACTAAACAATGTAATATTTTTCAATAAAAAAATTACTGAAAGTTCTTCAAGATGTGTTCTTTAAGATGGCATATTGATCGATTAAAAAAGTTTTGTAGTTTTCTTTAAAAAAATTCATGAAAAAGGCCTTTTTTGCGCTACAAGCGGGGGTAACGCCTTAAATGAAAATACTTCCCGATATCCTGATAATATTGCAAGCAAAATTACCGAACTTTTAACCAAAAATTACGACTCTCAAAATCATGACTATTATACGGCACTTTATGGAGATGACACGCCCGCGACATATTGATCTAGTAGTTTATATTATTTGTATTTATATATTTATTTCTATTAATATTTGGATATTAATTTCTATTCATATTTTTATGATCTTTATTTATATATTTCTTTATTTATTAATATATTTGTTTTTCTTAAATAATGTATGCACTAATTAACTCTAGATGTCTGACATAAAATGGTTTACGCGGGTGAAAATTCAGAAGAATTCGCAACGACAATAAAAAGAGGGGGCACCGAATGTTTAAAGAAAGTATTAACGATAAAACTTGGAAAAACGTGACCAGCAGTAAAATTTTTGTACCCTTGACGTTTCAGAGAAAATGTAAAAATGTTTAAATCTACTCCATTTGCGCAAATTTTTTTATTCCAGCTTATCGTTGGATATATAATTGATGGTAACTTAGTTTTTTTTATTAAGCGCTCTGTAATTTATCAATGATTCAGAAGGGCCCTGCTTATGCCCTCACAAAATTCGGCTCTGCGCGAAAGGAATACCTTGAGTGTCCGTCTTCGATTTTGTTGAATCTCATATATGTTTATACGCATTGAAAGTTTTGTAATAGTTATTAGACACGTATTTTTTTATCGACCGAAAAACGTTTTTAAGGGAGGAAACTACCCCTCAAAGAAAGGTGTGTCGCTCCTTAATTTTTTTCAATAATTCCATAGTGGATTTTTCATCACTTTACTTTAGAAAATTTTTGGTTTTTGTTTCATTCAGATCGGTGGACTGCTTGTGGGCGAAACTGCAAAATCACCCCTAGATACGCTTTTCTTTAAGGGGTGATTTTTCCGACTTTAAAACCGTCTTTTCGCCGTTAAAAAATACGTGTCTAATAGTTTTCGATGTTATCCCATATACAGGGTGTTAGGAAGGTCGATGGTAAGTCTTAAGGGGGTGATAGGTCACCTCGTTAGGAACAGATCTAACCTAGGTTTCCTTAGTCCAAAGTCTAAGGATTTCGAGTTATCATGATAAGTATGATTTTTGAAAAAAATACCAAAATTAGCTGATAACTCGTTTATCTCTTACGTTAATGCTATTTTAAAAAAATAGCATTAACATAAGAGGTATTTTGTATTTTTTGACCAGTTTTTACAAATTCAACACGTCCCATTTAGTTAGTTGTGTGAATACAGATGATTGTATTGGTGTTTGCCGATTGAATACACATTAAGCTAAGACGCAAATAAGTTTTTAGTTGCCAATTATTGTTTGTTTAAACATCATGAACGAGTTAGTACCTAATTTTGGGGAAATTCCCAAAAATCATACTTACCATGATAACTCGAAATCCTAAGATCCTAAGTCCAAACTTAGGTAACCTAGGTTAGATATGTTTCTAACGATGTTCCTATAACCTCCTTAAGGCGCTACCCCCACTTGTAGCGCAAAAAAGGCCTTTTTCATGAATTTTTTTAAAGAAAACTACAAAACTTTTTTAATCTATCAATATACCATCTTAAAGAACACATCTTGAAGAACTTTCAGTAATTTTTTTATTGAAAAATATTACATTGTTTAGTGGCAAATGGCCGTCAATGAAATAATGTTTTTATATACACGGTTTGCGGTGACCAACATTGCGGCGAAGTGGATCATCTGGAAAAAAAATGCTGATGGATTTAGTCAAATATAAGTATAAACTAGTCTTTAATCGAAGGATTTTAAAAAATATTCATTTTTCACAAAATGGCGGACAGTCAAAATTAGTGGTTCGATTTTAATGAAAAAACGGCCGTTTTTTGGCTATAAAACGGCCATTTTTTCGAAAAAAAAAATCGAACGATTAAAGACTACATTTTTATGTATTAAATAAGCCTGCAAAATTTCAAGAAGATCGGTTCATTAGTGTTCGAGTAATCTTGGTCACCGACTTCAGAAATGCCATTTTGAGAAAAACGCGTTTAAAGTTTCAATTTCAGTTTACACGAAGAAAATATTTTTTTTTGTAAACTTACATAGAGTCATCTATTCCGGGCATCAAAAGAAAACTGCACTTCAAATTGCACTTCAAAAAAATGCAATAAAAAAAATCGATTTTTTCAAAATCGCAAGTGGGGGTAACCCCTTAAGTGGCGTTCCTTGTTAGCATTTTTCAAAAGCATTTGGATGTCACTTTTAGACTAGTATGAGAATTTTTTAACATCTGAACTCCAGTTCTGATCCTCTCAAATCTATTTTTTTTAACTTTTGATCAAAATCTTCGGGATTTACGTTAATTTTCAGTTCGTCATTTATTTATTGCTTAACAGTCCACTCCGCGCGAAAAGTACTTACACAAAAATGAAAAACAAGAAAATGCTTTTGTCTCAAAAAGTTAAATAAAATAGAACGTACATAGGGATGATTCGTATAGGTATCGATTCGAGGCGTCTAGATTTTCCTTTTCGACGTCACTTTCTGACCCACCCTGTATATGCAAACATATGACAAGATAGCCGCACTCGGTCGGCCTACCTATCTTTCTGACCCACCCTGTATATGCAAACATATGACAAGATAGCCGCACTCGGTCGGCCTACCTATCTCTCGATCTCCTTAATTATGATTCCGTCGTTGGAAACGCGAAACAATGGGGCAAGCTCGCCGTGCTCGCGATACTCGAGCATTCGTACCCGCGACTTGCATGCATACATTTTGTCCACAATGCATTTTTTTCCACTGTTTCTAGACGGATCGTTGTCGGATAAACTAAAAACGGTGAACATGTGAAATCCAACGTTCGTACGTGCTCTCTTACTTCACAAAGAATTCACCAATGTGCATTTGTGCCGGTTCGAATGTATCGGAGCACATTGCCTCGCGATTGTCAAGAACAAGAGGATCGTGTAGTTTTTTCTCTTACGATTCTCGGTTGAGGAATTGTCGACGAAATTCCGGGCGCAACGTAGACTGCAGAGAGCAATACTTTTTATTCGCGCATGGAGAGGATCGTGTGCAGCATTTTTCAAGTTTATCGATTTTTTGAGAATTTGCTTGAGTTCGGTAAAACGAGTTAATCAATAATATGGATTTTCGACTATATATATACAGGGTGTCCCTCTTATCTTTGCCACCCGAAATAACTCGGGAATTATCGACGTCACGAAAAAATGTTCCAGACAAAAGTTGTACGGTGTGAAGGGGGCCATCAAATGCGGCCAATTTTTTTTCATTTCGGTGGAAGCGCTGACGCACGGTGAAGGTCAATCAATTTTTCAACCATCTTGTGGAGCACCTCAAGTCGCATAAAAAACATCAGGAGTCAAAGTCGTTCAAGGTCATTCAAGGTCAGTATCGATGATACAAATGTAAATATCTCGGATCACTACCAAATATTTGCTAGTGATCCGAGATATTTACATTTGTATCATCGATACTGACATTGATTGACCTTGAACGACTTTGACTCCTGATGTTTTTTATGCGACTTGAGGTGCTCCACAAGATGGTTGAAAAAAATGTACCATTTCATTTTAAAAAGTGGAGGTGACCTTCACTGTGCGTCAGCGCCTCCAACGAAAGAAAAACAATTGGTTGCATTTGATGGCCCCCTTCGAACCGTATAACTTTTGTTTGGAAAATATTTTTGCGACGTCGATAATTACCGAGTTATTTTGGGTGGCAGCGATAAGAGGGACACTGCATATAAAGGGAGTCGCGAAATCATCTGACATGGTTATGTGTTCCACACGTAACCTCCATGTTTGTGCCTTATAGTAAAATGAAAATATTCGTACTTTTCAAATAAATATTACTTTTTATTGATAAATTTAAACGTCAGGTCATTTTGAGACACCTTATATATATATATATATATATACTCTCGGTGAAACGGAAAAATTCGTCAGGTTTTCGAAGATCGAGGAATAAATGCAGTTCGTGACCATGGTGAACGCGGTATCGCCGCGTGTTCAAAGGTTCAAAATTGAACGTTTTTAAATTACTCACTAAATAAGTACACTCAGTTATGTAGTCCATACGTCGATGGTTAATGTGCAAGCTTAATCGGAATTTTTTTAATGTATGAAGCACACACGTACACTTGAGATCTTCGAGGACGTGAAAAAATGTTGATGGCGAAACAGAAATGAAGTAGGAAGCGAGGCGGAAGAGAAAAAACGAGGGAGAGGAACATTTATATATATATACATATATAGAAAGAGAGAGTGAGAGAGAGAGAGAGAGAGAGAGAGAGAGAGAGAGAGAGAGAGAGAGAGAGAGAGAGAGAGAGAGAGAGAGAGAGAGAGAGAGAGAGAGAGAGAGAGAGAGAGAGAGAGAGAGAGAAAGAGAAAAGAAAGATCCTTAATTCCAGACATCGAAGCTCGGCAGCTCCCTGACTTTAATTCCCTCCTCCCGCGTGATACCAGCCAGTTAAATACCGCTTCGAAACTTCGCCCATACAGCCTCTGCGCTTCTTTCCCTTCTTCTTTCTCCACTTCGTACTTTTTCGCCCAAATTTTTTTTCCGAAAACAGCAGCCGGCTGATTCCCTCTCGATTGTAATTCACTCAATTACGCTGAATCGCCTTTTTCGACAATTATTATGCAAAGCGATTGACCGATGACGTGTGTGTGCGTGCGGTGTGCATGATCGCGCGAGAATAATCTCGTTCGAGGCTCTTTCAACGATCACCGGTTTTGTTGTAATGAAAACTAGTGGTGGTAGGAACGCTGCCGTATCGATGCTGATATAATGTAAGGCTCAGGTTGATGGCGCAGGACAAAGGTCATTGAACTGGCGCTGTCAAATAAAATCATATATTTGACATACACACATACATACATATATATACACACGTATATAGGAAATTCCACGCCATTTCACCTAGCTCGTGACCCCGACCATTTTTGGTTTTTCTGATTTTTTGTTGTAAAATTGTACCCCATGAAAGGAATGTACACACCAATTTTTAGATTTTTATCTCTTCTCTTTTAGGAGGCATAATTTTCCAAAAAATGTAAATTTCGGAAGTTTTTTAACGTTTAAACGCTGATAACTCCTGAACTAATTGAGATATCAACAAATGTCACTATATAATTTTTTTTCATTTCGAAGCATACTTTCGTTGAAAAATATGAAAAAAGTTATCCATTATTAATGTCAACGTTTTTGTTGCTTCTAAATTGAAAACTATTTGTTTAAAAGATGATTTTTAAATATTTTTAATATTTAAATATTTTTCAAAAAATTCTCTTAAATAGAGTAACCCATACTATGATTTTTAAAGAGTAGTCTCATCAGACCGGTGCGATGGTCTAGTGGTTAGCGTGCTCGCCACTAAACCAGCGAACCGGAAGGTCCCGGGTTCGAGTCCCAGTCGCGTACATTTCGTCGTGAAATGTTTTTCTTCGGCATTTTGCGGCGAAATAAGACTAGTTCCACGACTGGGGAGCGAACTCGATGACCGGCTGTATTGGTGTAGGTTTTCCGCAGTTTCCCTATACCCATGACAGAAATGTCATGATGAATATAATACAGAGGGGGACGTCGGCTGCGGCCGCAAGAGGGGGGGGACAGGGAGAAAGATGGAGAAAAAAGGAGAAACAGTAGAGGAAAGAAACGGGCACAATGAGGGGAAAAGAATAGGTAACAAACGCGAAAAGCGTGTACCTAAGGAAAAAACCAATAAAAAAAAAAAAAAAAGAGTAGTCTCATCGTGGGCCCATTTTTCCTTGTATTTTTTGTCGAATTAATGATATTTTTTTAAGAAGATTTTTATCATTTTAATGTCCAATAATGCTATTAATGATTTTGCGATTTCCAATTCGGCTTCGAAAGTGATCAAAAGTTTTCCAATGATCTGAAGAGTCCGAAAACATTTGGCCAGCAGTGTATATATACATATATAGATGGGGTGTAAAAGGACCAAACCCTATCTGCACTGTATTTCTGGTCTGCTTTTCGAACTAAGAGCTAAAAAATCAGAACTGTATGCAAAGGGATGAACTTTGCATCGATGGAATGCAACGATTTTTTTACTCATTTTCCATTTCTTCATTTGTATTACTATCAAAAGCCTTATTTCTGCAAATTGTCGTAAATCTCTAAATGGAATACGTAAAAACGTTTGAGCGATATTCCATTCCCCATTAATTAAGAAAATTAACCATTAAGGTAGTACGAACGCGCAATATTGAAATTTATAAGTTTTGTTGAAATTTTAACCAGACATTGTTCATATCATTATGCATGTTTGAGTGAAATTTCAGAACAGTCAATTATTAAGATTAGGAGATAATGGGTTTTTAAATTGCAGCTTTTATCACTGCAGGGTCTGCATTGTTTAGACAGAATAATTTTCCGTAAAAAATATTTGTCCCCTATAATAAGAAGACATATGCAACACCGCATCGTTCCACGTATCCAATGACGTAAGTTGCGCGGCATATTTAAAATAATATTGCAACACAAATTTTTATTTGGAAGTAATTTTTAATCGAACACAGTTTTTAATTAGTTATGAATGTACCAACACTTTTATTTGTTAATGAAGATAACATAAACAATATAAAATATTAATATTTATAAAGCAAATATTTTTTTATGACAAGTTTTATAACTTTAGGAACACGATAATTATTTTTTTCTCGAAATATTGAACTAACTGTTCTGCGGTGTTGCCAAATGTCTTCTTATTATAGGAGACAAAGATTTTATTAACGAAAATTATTTTGCCTAAAGTTCAATGCAGACCCTATGGTGTTAAAAGTTGCAATTTCGAAACCCATTATCTCTCAATCTGAATAGTCGACTGTTCTGAAATTTCACTCAAACATGCATAACGATATGAAAAATGTCTGGTTAAAATTTGAACAAAATCTATAGAAATCAAGATTGCGCGCTAGTACTACCTTAAAACGTGACAAAAGTTGCATTTCAATGCATTGTCAAAAAATCCCCTACTCGAGGTTACTTTGACACTTCAAAAACAATTGTACAGGAGAGGGGAGGTGGTGCTTGCCTTTCTTATACATTTGAAAGCCAAAGGACACATTGTTCCATTGGAGCAAAAAAGTTGGAATTTAGTATGTTAAAAAAAGTTACCTAAAACAAACTTCCAACACCTGTTCAAAGTAACCTCATTTTAAATATACTTTGGAACGCAGGGAATAAATATATATACATAGATTTATACACGGGAAGGTGATTTTGAAGACATTTTACTTCGAGGGCCGTTATATATTTGCAATGTCAGCTACGAGAAGTTCGAACTCTTGTCAGTACGATTCTCGAAATTGAGTATCTTCAAAATTGCCTTCGCCTATATACATTCATGTCAGAAAGGAGTTGAACCGATTTTTCGTTTATGCCATTCCTCATCGTGTCTCTCACTGGTCATATTATGGCTGCGTGTATGTATACAGGGTGCGCCAGAACGGAATGCGTTTCCTGAAGTGGGGGATTGGGGTTGAAATTCTGAGTCGATTGATATAAGCATGTGTGGGTCTCAGATCAACCCTTGAATTATTATTAATTTTTAAAGGCGGGCCAATCAGATGCGCCCGATGGCGGGAGTGCCGCACCTACAGGCACACTATACGCGCGTATCGCTCAGCGACGTACGACGGCTCATCGGGCGCTCCTGATTGGCCCGCTTTAAAAAATTCATAACAATTCAGGGGTTGATCTGAGACCCACACATGCTTATATCAATCGACTCAGAATTTCACCTCCAACCTCCCATTCCAGGGAACGCATTCGGTTCTGGGACACACCGTATATATATATTTATATGGGCACACGAGCGAAAAGGCAATTTTTCCATTGCGCAATCGAGGGACTGCATTCAGGACGATGAAACTCGCGACGTATTAATATACACATATATATAATGTACGACATAAAGAAGACGTGAAGTCGGGAGAGAAAGAGAGAGAGAGAGAGCGAGAGAGAGAGAGAGGGGGGGGGGAACTGGTGGAATAGCACGCCCGGCTCTCTAATGCGATTAAAAAGGCATAATGATTACGATCAATTATTAACAATTACCAAGGCCGGCAAAAAGTGTAATTACCCGCCATTAATCAAGAAGCCGCTGGTGCGCTGCTGCCGCTTAAAACTCGCTGTGCGCGCTCTTGCGCTCATCGCGCGTCACCGTGGCGACTCGAGCCACGGAATCGCGCCCGACTGACAAGACTCGCGGGATTTCACACAGTCTCGAAGTTTCCAGGCGGTTCGAACCCTCCCATGGAATTCAGAAATTCTCCTTCACGTTTTTCCCCACAATATATCGAAGATTTTTACGATTTTTTTCTATAATAGAGAGAAGAAAAAAGAAGTACCTTTTTTCTCATTTCTTTATTCGCTCGATTTTCCAGTTAGAATTTTTCGATTTTCCGTGCCGTCTTGGACGGAGCAGCCTTGAACGTCCCCTCGGGTGTATCGGTTGCGTTAATCGGACGTTGTTCCTCCCTCCTCATTTGATTTATTATCGATCGCGGCTGATCAGTCTCACGTCGCGGGATCGCCGAGCGGGGAAAAATGAAGAAAGAAATCACCCTCCCCGCGGGCGTATATTCTCGTTTGCGAGAATTGATGAGATTTTTTTTGTTCCTAGAGGCTTTTTATACACTTACCAGATGCTTGTTTTTTTTATTCATCGTTATTAAATTTAATTACGGGGGCGTGCGAGGGAGGGGGGAGAGTTTCGGCCGAGGCGGGCGAGGCATGGTCGTAATGTTTCATAATTACATTCCATCGGGGAGGGAAACGGTCAAATTTTTTGGAGATTGATGCGGCGGGAGTAAATTTTTTTTTCAGGAAGCCACACACACACACACACAAACGAGCAAATATATTAGAGGCACTTATCATTACGTGACTGCGTTGCCCGGTCTAGAGAGAAAGAGAGAGAGAGAGACAGAGAGAGAGAGAGAGAGAGAGAGAGAGAGGGGGGGAGAACAATGATTGCTGATTAGACGATTAGTGATTAGCGCGTATAATTTAGCTCTTTATATAGCATGCTACAGGCGATACAGTCAGCGAGACCTGCCTCCACTTACAAGTCGAAGCGTAATTAGTCAGCGCTCGTCTAACCATTATTATTCTGCGACCTACGGCGAATATTGAAAAATTTATTTTACGACGCTCGATTGCGAGCTTTCATGAGATGGCGATGACGGCGTTACAGTCGTCCCGCGGAACGTGCATCGCTCGTTTCAAATCGTCAGTCACGTTTCATCGAGGCCCATCTTGGGAATAAGTATTCCCGCGCGTTTCATTGTTTTGCACGAGCACGTAACACACTCGCAAACGTATATATGCACGGCATTGCATATGCTCACCTTTTATATATATATATATATATATGTGTGTGTGTGTATGTATGTATGTATGTATGTATGCATGTATGTGTCTGTGTACACACACACACACACACACACACACACACACACACACACAGAGAGAGAGAGAGAGAGAGAGAGAGAGAGAGAAATATATATATCGGTGTGGACAAAAGGCAAAACACTCGAGGAAAAAGAATTTCGCGCGCTCGTGATTCAATTTAGCAATTAGACGCGACATTGTGGATAATTATGAACACTGATGATAATTGTTATTGCTCACAGACGCATACATCCACGCTTCTCGACTCTTGGTCATCTAGGCGAACACGTTTGTAATGTGTATATATATGTGTGTATATATATATATACACATATATCCATGAACATGCGAATACCTTTGTACTACGCTGAGAATCGTAAAAAAGATATGCTTATGTATATATGAAGAAGTGATGTGAAGGGATTAGGCTACTGTGACGACCGAAAATGATGGTTATTTGAAAAAAATAATTTCGGACGAATAAGTGAGATTGAAAAGTCGTTTGGAGATTTATTTGTATGTACGTTAACAATGTAGTGCACCGAATTTCATTAAAAAATGTTAATAATAAAAGAAGTTATAAACAATCTCGTACAGGACCTTTAAGCGTGAGGAACTCAACGGTGCACTCGTTTTCGGTCACCCGGTTGACCTGAAACGAAAAAAAAAAACAGTTTTTTTTTCTTAAAATAGGTATTATTGGATAAGACTGCACCGAGCTTTTTTTGTTATCGTGTTTCAATCATGGTAAAAATATTTTCGATTTCTTTTAATGGATTTTTCGAGGAAAAGTGACATCATTATCGTTAATGGCTAACGAAAAAAATGTTAAGAAAAACGTCGGTCAAGATTGAACACTGGCCAAGTGTACTAAATTTCAAGTCGATCCGTTCACAAGATGTCAAGAAATCGTGTGAACCATTTTGAAAAACATAGTTTCGAGAAAAACGCGGTTAAAGTTTGACTAGCAGTTCGATCTTTGTAATCATAAGTTTACTTTCAAACTGCGATTCCTGCACCACACGTTGGACCGTCAGTCCAGTAAAAGAGCCAAAAACCCAGCACTTTTAGCGTAGAACTCGAATTTTTTATTGAAGCTAGATGGTTGCATACTGAAAGTAACCCCAATGAAATTTGGTCCCTCAACTCGCCACAACCCTAAGAAATAGGGGTTGAAAACTTACAAATCGGCGTATCTCGATAATTAATAGCCCGATCAAAAAATGTTTCAAACAAAAGTTGTTTGGAATAATAAAATACGTATAAAGTTATGCGACGTCCAATCTCCCATCTTTAAAAATAGAGGCACAAAATCGACGAATTATTTGGAGATTTTTTTTTTATTAAGAAGTGATTTTACGTCAATTTTGGAATTTTTCTAGACAATGATAGACGTTCTGCATCATTACAGTCAACTGTGCAGACTTTCGCTAGCATGATCTTGACGAACCTTGAAATTTCGGAACATTAAAATTAGGATTTTTAAACCGTCGGCGCATTCAAAGTTCGAAAATTCAACCCGGCCCCCATGATCATGCCAGCGAAAGTCTACACAGTTGACTGTAAATTATGTAGAACGTATATACTACTCCGAATTGTCTCGACAAATTTCAAAAGTGGGGCAAAATCGCTTCTCAATGAATAAAAATTCTTGAAATAATTCGTCGATTTTGTGAAAATTTTGAAACTTTTGAAACTTCCATAGCCGAATTATTTTGACGGTGTTCAGATTTTCGGAGTTTTGGGCTTTCGTGTAAAATTCTTTCGGAGTTTGGATCTTTCGGGGTAGTATTCTTTCGGAGTTTTGAACGATCTGATCATTCAAAGTTCGGAATTTCAACCCGACCCCCTCTACACACATTTTCATACATTTAGCGTATATATCGTTCGTCCTCATTGTATATAAAGGGTGTCTCAAAATGACCCGATATTTGAATTGATCACCAAGATCGTGCGATTTGACGACATTGGACTACTTTCTTTGAGGTTGTCTGAAAGAAAAAGTGTATGGCAATGATCCACAGACAATTCCGTAGCTCAAGGAAGCAATTGGACGCACCATTAATGAAATCAGTCCACAATTATGCCACAATGTTATTGAAAATCTCGTCAAAAGAGTGAACGTTTGCAAACAGGGACGAGGCGGCCATTTTTCGGATATTGTGTTCCGCACATAACCTCCATGTTTGTTCCTTACATTAAGGGGTTACCCCCACTTGCGATTTTGAAAAAATCGATTTTTTTTATTGCATTTTTTTGAAGTGCAATTTGAAGTGCAATTTTTTTTGATGCCCGGAATAGATGACTATGTAAGTTTATAAAAAAAAAATATTTTCTTCGTGTAAACTGAAATTGAAACTTTAAACGCGTTTTTCTCAAAATGGCATTTCTGAAGTCGGTGACCAAGATTACTCGAACACTAATGAACCGATCTTCTTGAAATTTTACAGGCTTATTTAATGCATAAAAATGTAGTCTTTAATCGTTCGATTTTTTTTTCGAAAAAAATTGCCGTTTTATAGCCAAAAAACGGCCGTTTTTTTTCGTTAAAATCGAACCATTAACTTTGACTGTCCGCCATTTTGTGAAAAATGAATATTTTTTAAAATCCTTCGATTAAAGACTAGTTTATACTTATATTTGACTAAATCCACCCGCATTTTTTTTTTCAGATGATCCACTTCGCCGCAATGTTGGTCACCGCAAACCGTGTATATAAAAACATTATTTCATTGACGGCCATTTGCCACTAAACAATGTAATATTTTTCAATAAAAAAATTACTGAAAGTTCTTCAAGATGTGTTCTTTAAGATGGTATATTGATCGATTAAAAAAGTTTTGTAGTTTTCTTTAAAAAAAATTCATGAAAAAGGCCTTTTTTGCGCTACAAGTGGGGGTAACGCCTTAAAAAAATATATATACGTACTCTCCAAATAAATAATACTTTTCATTAATAAATAAAAATGTCAGGTAATTTTGAGACACCCTTTACTTATATATTCCAAAACTCGAATCACGTATTTGTGATTACTTTTTTTCAATCTGTAAAAGTACGTCACGATAATCGCGGAATTTAAAACAGTGACGAATGACGAAAGAATATTACGCAATTAAAACCGAAGCTGACTTTGTATCGTGGTAACGTCATTTTTCCTCGTGGTGATTAGTTCATTTTTTTCAATTTCTTCGTCGATCTTCCTCGCATGTAGTACACGTGATTGCATGATTGTTCTGTTGTGCACTTCGTTAGTCGGCTCCGTGCCGAAGATTAAAGATCACGGAGCAGCGAGGATTTTACATTGAAAAAATAAAATAAAATAAGCCACGAGAACAAAAAGAAATAAAAACAGTATGGTCACATTAATTTGCTATCGACGCTCATCGATCATCTCCCGTTTTACCTCGTCGCTGTGATATTACGGGGATTCTCGCCTTGATTAATTTTCCAGTCACGATCTGTCAAGGCGTTCGCCGCGCGCGTCTGCTCTTAATTATTTCAACGCCCCGAGCTGATGCATAATTGCTCGCTGTAGATCGCGCTACAATCAATTAAACAAATTGAAACGTGTGCTTTTGAATAGATACGTGCCCGCGTGTGCGTCAGTGAAATCAACAATCCTCGATGCGATCATTTTTTATTGCCAGTTAGAACATACGATTGTATAAATTTAGAATTAAATATCTGATTTGCCAACCACGCGTATGGTTTACGAAAGCGATAATATATCACGAATAAAACGCTTCTGTACCCCTTAATTCGTGTGTACACGCTCGATATGTGCTGTTACGTACTTTCTCTCTCTCGCTCTCTCTCTCTCTCTCTCTCTACATATATACCATTGCAATAGCATGGATTCAACCATCAATTTATTGCAATCACGATTGGCTGCGATATCGGAGTCTATAAACTAAGCGAGGAAATCGCATACGGTAGCCAACTCTTCTCCCCTTCGGTTCAACGTTTATTTACACGAGGCATAAGAAAATGTCTATCTGTATTCTCGGAAATCACCAATTATACCCGTGTCTACACGTACCGCGTGCTATATATGCGTTCATGTACACACACACACACACATAATTCTCCGTTGATTAACTTTTCCTATCGTGAAATTATTGCGATTTGAATTAACTGCAGATCTCCGTGCAGCGTCCATGGTCCGCACGCTGTGTCACAACCGTACCATGTGTCTTTCTGCACATACACACACACACACACCTATATATATATAGACAGGGTGTTCTGTTATGAATGGATGAATGGATATTTTGGGTTTTATGTTAATTAAAAAAAAATCATCTGCTTTTGGTTTTTCGCATGCCATTTCTACAAATGATATGAATCGACAATAACTAAGCAACTTTTTAAGGAGTTACCCCCACTTGCGATTTTGAAAAAAATCGATTTTTTTTTATTGCATTTTTTGAAGTATAATTATCTGAGAATATGTCCTGAAAATTTCAAGTCGATCCGAACAAAATTGACTGAGATATGAGCGTTGAAAGAGAAGAATCCGTTGTGAAATTGAAACTTTAAACGCGTTTTTCTCAAAATGGCATTTCTGAAGTCGGTGACCAAGATTACTCGAACACTAATGAACCAATCTTCTTGAAATTTTGCAGGCTTATTTAATACATAAAAATGTAGTCTTTAATCGTTCGATTTTTTTTTCGAAAAAAAAAATGGCCGTTTTATAGCCAAAAAACGGCCGTTTTTTTTTTCGTTAAAATCGAACCATTAACTTTGACTGTCCGTCATTTTGTGAAAAATGAATATTTTTTAAAATCCTTCGATTAAAGACAAGTTTATACTTATATTTGACTAAATCCATCCGCATTTTTTTTCAGATGATCCACTTCGCCGCAATGTTGGTCACCGCAAACCGTGTATATAAAAACATTATTTCATTGACGGCCATTTGCCACTAAACAATGTAATATTTTCAATAAAAAAATTACTGAAACTTCTTCAAGATGTGTTCTTTAAGATGGTATATTGATCGATTAAAAAAGTTTTGTAGTTTTCTTTAAAAAGATTCATGAAAACGGCCTTTTTTGCGCTACAAGTGGGGGTAACGCCTTAAAGTAATTGGCACGATATGCGTGGTACATTTTTTTCCACCGCAGGATATCAAAGTCAGATTTTCGAATGGGTTTGTATCAAAATTCTGCATACGATGTTTTTCATAAAGTTTCCTTAACATTTAAGGTTAAAAAGAAGACTTTTCTAGATAAAACAAATAACCAAGAATATTTTTTTTTTAAGCGGGTCAAAAAAGTTATCATTTGTAGAAATGGCACGCGAAAATCCAAAAGTAGATGATTTTTATCTCGACAACCGAGGAACTTTTACTAAACTGAAGTTCCAGCATATAGTCGGACATGATCTACAGTTGCAGGATTATCCATTCATATATTCCATATCTACAGGATACCCTGTAGATATATATATATATATATATATATATATATATGTGGGCATTATTCCCGAGATGAACAATAATTATCCGATCAACTCGCCACGTCGCATCGTGAGAAGCATGTACGGTTGAAGGTACCTCGAGAAATAAATTGTGCAAAAACAAATGGCGCCCTCATTTGTTATTGGCAATAACGGATAAGCCCGATGTATGGAAAAAGTCAGGAAAATACTTGAATTGGGAATTTTCAGAGGGGAATAGAATTTGGATTAAAAAACGTGCCTGAAATTATTGAGAATGAATTCATAGGATGTAAAATCGTAGATTAAATGTTTTTTCATGCAAAGATTGGAGATCGACTTTTTGTTTTTTACATTTTTTCATTGAGGAACGTATTGTCGTACCGGGACGAAAGCTTCAAGCGACCAGTCTCGCGATCCCCATAAATTGGATACAATGATGAAGCTTCCATTTTCCGAATGCAACAAAAATTATTATTTTACTTAACGCAAACAAAATTCTTCTGCATTATTTATTTCTCCACCTTCATCATAATCCAAAATATTTTCTCGCAAATCTAAATTTTCTATCCAAACAAAAGCGTCAAAAAACCTCATCCTACAAATACCCTAAAACTGCAAGAGAATTCGACCAATCAGAAAAAAGTGCATTTCCACTGCATTCCAACGATGCTTCACCATCGTGAAAGCGCCAATGTAAATTTAACGGGGTCCTCTAGTTTCTCGGCTGTTTTTTTACGGCTTTTTCAATAATTTTTTACGGGCAAAGCATCGAAATAATCAATCTCATTGTTTTTGCATAATCTTTATTAACATATAAATAAGCTTTACAAATTTTTTGAAGTCAAAATATATAATAGAATAAACGTTATAGTGGCCGACAAGAAGACATCAAGTAAAAGAGGTGCTTGACGGTGACCAAGATTGCGGCTGTTCTGCTTATCTGAAATCAAAAAACCAAACGGCATTTTAATCTTCATATTTAAGACTAGCGATTGAACTAGAGTGAATTCTAAATTACAAAAATTGACTTTTTTATACACTTTTGAAAATTACATTCTATTTTTTACTCATTTTTTCTTAAGTTTTTCGCTCGTACAAAAAAAACTATCGAAGCAATCATGATAATCCTAGTTCAATCGCTGGCTTATAACATATTACAGATGCTGTATAAATTTGAACAAGATCGGTGCAGTAGTTTCTGAAATATCGTGGTCACCGTTTCGAAAAATGGTGTTTTGAGAAAAACGCGTTTGAAAGTTCGCGCATGTGATTTATACTTGTGAACCACTTCGAATATCGAAAAATCCTTTGGCACACATTTTCTACACATGTAGATGTGATTTATGAAAAAAAAAATCGATTTTTTCGACCCGAGACACTAGAGGACCCCGTTAAATATTCTTCGAAGCCTCCGTCCATACTATTCCCTAATAAAACTGCAGTTTAATTTGCGAAATACCTACAAGACTACGCAAAAACTGAAATATTCCATTTAATTGAAACAAATCCACGAAAATGATGCCTCGATCCATGAGAGGCACTGGGAGCCAGCGAAAAAATAAAATTCACTTTTCCAATTGTATTCACTTAAGCTCAAACGCAAGCTTTCCTCGATCAGTGAGGTTCGAGTCCCCCGTGGACATGGTCCGTGAGTGACTCGACAATCCAACCCGCCGAGGCTGTGCGTTCGCACACACGAACGCTCGCCGGTGCGTAAAAAACGCCCGTATACCGATATCCCGCTCGTGTACGAATGTGAACGAGTGAGAGGCTCGCGGTTGCATCGCCCCGGGGGCAATTTATGATTGGATTTACGGGATGACCGGCATGATCTCTTACACACAGAGCTCTCTCTCTCTCTCTCTCTCTCTCTCTCTCTCTCTCTCTCTCTCCCTCTCTCTCCCTCTCTCCTTCTCTCTCTCGATAGATCGAACGTACGATGGAAATCGTTAACCGATCTTAGGGAGCGAATTTGCTCGTCGTTTTCTGCGCTCGGCTCACTCGCGGTGCCTGGTAATTAAACCGCTTACGCATACAGACCGTGACCGAACCTGTTAGCTACCGGACAATGTCGGGATTAATCTGCCCCAACCACCGATCCCCTTGTTCTTTCTTTTTCTCTCTTTATCTCTTTTCCCATCTCTTTCTCGTCTAGCCTTTAACTTCTAGCATGTATAGTCAAGGCGACCGATCAAAGAGTGTGCGAGCTGATATAAAGCTAAATCGCCTGATCATCACAAATATATATATATATATATATATATATATATATATATATATATATACACACACATGTATACA